>PVLA01006238.1:0-99424 GCA_004027455.1 Hydrochoerus hydrochaeris | reverse complement strand
GGGGGACAGCAGGGATGCTTGCTTCATTTGCTGAGATGTTATTCAGTATAATTTGCTTATTAAAAACACACAACATGTGAGAAACGAGAACTGGCTTTTATTATCTTTATTAGTGTAATAAATAAGAAATAAATGAGAACACACAAGACTTTAATGACTATTTGAAAATTCAAACCTATTTCTTCTAGAGTGATAACAGTTTCTTTTGAAGCTTAAGCGATAAATTCTGTCGTTCATATACTTCTGGTAGAAACCATTTAAGAGTTGACTGTCCCACCTCCTCTCCTGCCTGCCGTCTCTAACCCTAACCCTTCTCTGTACGAGTGTAGCTAACCGTGAGCTAACTCAGAAAAGCAGAAGATGTGATGTAAGATGGGAAAGGAGACAGGAGGCGACGTCTTTCATCATGGTTAAACACACACAAGTACACTCGGGCTAGGAAGTGATGTCAGAATCCACAGGCTGTTACCCCGAGCCCCGCGGGTGCATCTGCCTTGTGCTCCTGTGCTCAAACACGGCGACCCAGCCCTTTCCGGGCCCGTGTTAAACGGCGCTGGGGCCAACGGAGCGGGTTGTCTGCCGGCTGCACTCCCGGGCGGGCAGGCGCACCTGGCATGTGGTCTTACGTGAGGGGCTTAAGGCAGCAGCTAATCATCGTGTCCACACTTAGTAGGAATTCGCCCTATGCCAAGGGCTGCCCCAAGCCCTCCACATGCGTACGCAGCCTTGTCCAGGCTTACGGAGCGTCCGGAAGGGCTGCAGCTCCTTCCCATGTTTGATAGGTGAGGGAATCTCGGTGCAGGGGGTCACTCCTCCAAGGCCATCCGCGGACCAGTGGGGGCGAAACCCAGCTTTTTGGCTCTGGATCCTTTGCTCTCAGGCAGTGTTTGTTAAAATTCCTACAGGGTTGGTGCGCATGGGGAAGTTAAAGCAAAGGTCTTCGGGATAACCAAGGAGGCGACTCAGCCCCCTGTGAGCTGGCCCAGTAAGGCTCAGGCCTTAGTTACCTTCTCAATACGGGGACAAAACACGCAACATGCACAGTGTAGAAGAGAGTTGTCTCTGGGTTGATGGTTTTAGAGGGTTTGGTGCAGAGTTGGCAGGGCCTAAGGGGAAAAGCCGTGGCAGAGGGTCTCATGGAGGAGAGTTGCAGAAGGGTCTCATGGAGGGTCAGGAAACAGCAAGAGAGGGCGGAGCCAGGGATGCCGAGGCGCTTCCAGGCCCCCTCCCTGCATCGGCACATTCAGCTCTGAAGCTGGGGTAGATGGAGCCACCAGCAAGCTTAGCACCTCTGTGACGCCATCACCTTCAAAAGACCCAACTTTTGAGGAAGCCTCCACAGCTGTTCCACATGGCCGGGCATGCTGGAGAATCATTCTACCTTCCCCTTGTATGACAGACCCAAGCCCAAACAAGTCGCTCAATGGAAAGACTGGTGGGGTTTAAGGTTGGGGTCTCAGAATGTTTTCCATTTGGATTTATGGGGAGGTTCTAAGGAAGTCCTTTTCTGTAGTTGTTATTTTTGGTCCAAAGCCTTGCTTAGCTCACAGCTCACTTTATATGAAATGTCACTTGGGGATTTTTTGCTCTCTTTAGAAATATTGTACTCAGTTCTTGTCAACAAGATCTTGCCCCAGGTGTTAGAAACACTGGATCCTCTCGGCAGGGAGCTGCCACAGAGCAAGGGCCAGCCACAGAGCGAGGTATCACAAAGGAGCCTCAAAAGGAAGCTGAAGTCCAATTTCCGAAAATATGTTACAGGTTGGCAGATGTGCTCGGACCTATAAATATCTCGTCTTCTGTCTTTGAAAGGCCTCACTGCTCACTGTTAGTCTAAATGTAAACCCTCATTAGGTTACAAGGCCCCAGAAGAGCGCTGTCATCAAAGGTAGTGCTAAAATCGGACGCTTCCTGACGGAGCCCAGCCCTGCTGAAGAACTCAAATGACCTCCTTTCCTGGGCTTCAAAGGCCTGACTGACTCGCTTCTCCCCCAAACCTGTCCACCCAAATGCAAATGTCTGTTGCTGACACATGTTTCAGCAGCATCTCCCCATTCTTTGCTCGTTCCCTCCTGAGAGGGAAGGGTCCGATCCAGAACACTCAGCCCTGACTGTTTGGGGGTGCACAGCTGGGCAGCTGTGCTGGTGCCTATTTTCTTGCTGTGGGCTCTGGCAGCTACAGAGCAGAAGACTGTCAGAGCTGCCTCACGTCCCCTTGAAAACTCAGCAGAGGATTTTGCGTGTCAGTTAAGCTGGATTGCCAGCTTGATCTGCTCGAGAGACACACAGGGGATTACTAAGGCACACGCGCAGGGCATTGCTGGTGGCCACGGAGCTGTGATCCTGGACGCGCTCCCTGGTCCCTGAGCCCTTTCTCTCCAGAGCTGTTTCCCTGCTCTGCTGCTCGGCCACCACGAGCTGGGGCAGCCCTGCTTGACCGCACCCTTGTGTCATGATGTCTCTGCCTTGGAGCCAGCTATGGGCCGAACCCTCTGAAGTTGTGAGCTGAATTAAACGTCCCTACCTTTAAATTGCATGTGTCAGGTGTTTTGTCCCAGGGATGAGATGGCCACTGGTACAACAATCTTGCTATTTTGGTTTTACTTTTGGTCAAGTTTATTTGAGCCACGCACTGGGAAACTCAGATAAGCACTTCCCTCCAGAAATCTTACCTGGGGAGAATGAGACTACAGATATGGACATTTGCAAGCTCCCTGCTCTTTCTTATTTACTTGCTCAACCTTTCACTTATGTGTTGTCAAAATGTATTGGTGATCTAATTTGTACACCATGCACCCGTGCAGGTGCGAGGGTGGAATGAAGAATAAGACTCTGCACTGGGTTCAGCTACCCAGAAATGGAATTTAAGAAAAACCAGAAAAGGAGAGAGGGGAAGAGAGGTTGGAATGTTTAGAAGGGTGTGCTATTTAGCAAAGGTACAGCTTTGCATGGGTTACACAGATAGTGTTCTGCAGGGTAAGTTTTAGCTCGGATTTTGTTCCATTGTGAGATACAGGAGATAGAGCTCTGTGTTCCTGTGCGTGGCAGTTACTGGCCAAGGTCTGTCCAGAGGAACTTAGCTCTTTGGCATCCTGGTTATTTGTGCTCTGTGGGAGATGCGATCACTGTGGGTGAACTGAAAGAAATTGTGGTGTTGCCACCCAAGGAAAAGCACACAGAAGCTGGATATGGGTTAATGAGGAGAGTAAAAATGGCTTTGAGGGATCTGAGCGGAGCAGCAACAGGTCCAGTTACAGTCCACCCCTTGCTCAGCTTAAATCACTCACTTCTCATGTTAAGTTCACTCCATGGTGTCACGGTTACTTCAAGATTGTAGCTGATTTCCAGGGTGTGTGTGTGTGTGTGTGTAAAACTCTATAAAAGGAGAATTATGGGGTACAGTGTATTCTCTGCTGCTATAGTTGGTTGTAAAACAGTGTCTGACACTCACCACCTCTTTAACCTTTCTAGAGTCGCTTTCCCACTGGTGAGCATTTCGAGCCTGGACGGCTTGTTTGTAGGGTTCACCGAGGCCTCCAGGCCTAAGGGGATGGAGCCCCTATGCCATGTTTATTGAAGGCCACATTTACTGCCCCTGTCTACGGATGGTGGACACAAAGCACCAAGAGCCAGCTGAAGGACAAGCGTGTCCTTTTGTGACTCCCTTGCATGGGAACCCAACCTCCTTGTGAAGATCAAGGTCTGTAACTTTGGCCAGTGTAGCTGTGCTCTGATTGGCTGCCAGTCTGCTGTTGGAATGAGTCCAGGCAGCTTCCGGGGCAGCACCTCCCAGCGTTGCTGCCGGGGGAGTGGGGGTCTCTCGGCCCTCTCTGGATCCTCGGAACCTCTGGCTTTAGGGGTGTGATGGTGAGTGCAGTAAGGCTCACCTCCAACCTTTTCCTCTGGATTCATGTAGTTTGCTAACAAGCATGTTGTGCTCCATTAGGCTACAGGCTTAAGATGTACCACACCCTGAGGGACAGAAGCCCAGGTCACAGGCGTCTCCAGCCTCAAGCTGCTGTCACACACAGTGCTCTACAGGAGAGGACACACGGGTCCCAAGGCGCCCGGTGCCAGGCTTTCCTTTCTGGAAGGAATCGCTTAACTCCCCCCAAAGTGACCATGGTTTCTAGGTGGGAGCCCGTCTGAGAACATTTACCACTCCAAGGCCTGGAGGCGTCGTGTGGATCCGGGAAATGGGGCAGGAAAGGCAGAGTGAGGGACAGTCACCCTTCTTAGAAGGAGACGCCACCATTTCCAGGTCGGCAAACAGAAAGGAAGATGCCCTGAAAAAAAACCATTTCAAGCAAAATTCCAGGCTAAGGCAGCCTTGCTGGGAAACTAATTTATGTCTAAGAGTTTGTCCTGCTATTGAGAAGCAGAGCTTGGACTACGCCTTCCTGCATCCATCTGTCACTGGCCCACACCTCTTTACACAGGGCACATAAATGTCTAAGAGATCCCTGCTCTCCTCACTGCGGACAAGGTGGCTCTGGCCACTCACAGGGGTTCTTCCAAAGGAGCCACCCGTGTATACACTGGGACCAAAGGCCTGTGGGAGCAGGAGGTGGGAGGGTGCGGACACGAGACGCGAGGAGGTGTGGGCGGCATGGAGATGGTGCCCACTGCAGCCTCGGTCACTGTCCTTGCACAGCGCAGCCCGGGAGGAGTGGAGATCCGCCGAGCTTATCGTAACCCAGGGTGGGGAGGGCATGGAGAGGCAGAGGCAGGCGTTTTGTGCAGCTCGCTTTAGGGCCTCTGGTACTGCACCCTGCCCATCACAAGCTGTCCCTCGCCTTCCTTCCCTCCGGCAGAAAGAACAAACACACACCAAGGAGCCGAGTGTGGCGTTTATTAATAAGATTACAATCGGCACTGTGCATCCAAAGCGCCCCTCCCCGTTTCACAGGGTGTCCGCTCCCCTCCCTCCCTTCACATCCCTTCTGGGCATTTGCCAGCTCGTGCTGGTATGCGGGTTGGGGTGAGATGTACCCTGCACCTTACGCAGACTTTTCAGGGTCTTGTAGATTTGCTCAGATCTGAGGAGAACCATTCCCTTCCTAGGTGAGAAGGAATCTGCAGATCTTGTGGTCTGATCAGCTGTTTACAGCCGTCCTTGCCCAGGGTCTCATGGTGAATTATGGGAGGAGTAAGGGCTAGAGTTGAGACTTGGTGCCAAACCTTCCTGTGCTCCTGCGTCATTAGTGAACCCAATTTTTGTATTGTGAAGAGCAGGCAGGTAGACACAAGTTCCCAGGAAGGTCTTTGACAATGATGGACATTTAGCCCCACTGCAAGAATGCTGCCTTCCTCGGGCTTCGCTTCGGAGGCACTACTGTAATTCTTGGCTCTGTGCTGACAGCTCTTCCTCCTCCTTCTGAAAACACCAGCACCAGCATGTTAGGGGTTAACTCTCACTACATGAGTGAGCAAAATGCCACCCATTAACCCCAGGACTGTGAAGAGCTGTGAAGCGAATCAGCTGGAGAAGATAGAGCAGTGACACAGGAATGTCCTCTCACCACTGACCAGTTGTTGGAGGCAAAGGTACGGTGTGGGGCTAATGCTAACTTGAATTAAGATTGGATCGAGCACCAGACTCTTTCCTGGCCCACTGCTTAGCTTTTGTGTGCAGAGCAGATTCCTTGGGACCATCATCAGCTCACTCTGCAGTACGGCAGAGCCGCTTTTCACCTGGGGTGGGGAAATGGGTGCTGCAGGGCTGAGGTGCGTGTCTGGGGCACTGGATTTTTTTCTGAGCCAGTGTGGACAGCGGTTGTGGGGAGGGTGGTGCTGTCACTCAGGGCAGGGACCCCGCTTTCCATGCACCTGGGGGTTGCATCCTGGATCTGGGTGCCACACCACCACGGCTCTATCTGAGAAATCAAACCTGTGCAAAAGGCTTAAAATTTTGTATGCAAAAGCAGAAGGCAGTTCCAAGTAGGTCGGTAGCATATTTCTGCAGTGTAACAAGAGGAATGCTTTGTTTAGTAACGTGGACTTCAGGCTAAGAGAAGGAGGCCACACTGATGGCCTCTTTGAGAGTGGTCCTGTCTCCTCAGGACTCAGCAAGGCTGGACCCCCCTCACCACACCCCCGTGACCTATGGCTTGGTGTTCCCGAGGCCTCTTCTCAGCACCTTGTCCACCAACATGCACATGAGTGTGTGTCCTGTCCCTCTCCTGGGGGAGGGCTGCGTCTCGGGACAGAGCTTGGTCTCTGCTTCTCGTACTCAGGACACACAGAGCTCCTAGCTTTGTTCTGGTAAATGAAATAAGCACATCTTTCCGTGGGCTCCAACTCACTTTTTCCAAGTTTAAAGTTTGAACGTGAGAGCTCGGGAAGAGAAAGGGAACAACAGCAGCAGAGCAATCGTTCCCGCCTCGCTGCAAGGAAACTGAGTGGCCACTGGCTAAGTCTACGCTGGGACTGGTCCATCCCGTTGGGGTCCAGGTGAGGGAGCTGGTGCCTAGCTTGCTGCTGCTGAGTGCTGCTGAGTCTGAGGTAGGAGGACGGGTGCCTGTTTCCCACCTTAGAAGGTGCGCTGCCGCCGTCCATCCCTCTCGGGTCCTCCCCTTGGCTCTGAACACACTCCCCCCATGGTTCTGGTCCCTTCCAGCAGCAGCTCTAAGAGTCCTCTTTCATGATGCCTTTATGATACAAAATACAGCAAATGCTGCCGCTGAGCATCATCCAACAGGAAAGTGGCCTCTTAGAGACGCGACACACGCCCTCATTCAGCTGATGCACCAGAGCTGACGCTCTGTGACTTCCGGCCCTTCCCCAGAGTCCCAGTGACTGTGAATATGAAATATTCTGAACTAGTGCAGGACACTGAGGCGGCCGGGCAGCAACAGCCTTCCAGAGCTGCTTCGGAAAATGGCAAGAACTACAGCATAAAGGTGTCCAAAGTGAAGGGGAGCTTTGGAGGGCTCGTGGCAATGTATCTTTTAGTGTCAGGAACCCCAGGCCCGTGCAGGGCAGGCCACGTGGATGCTGTGCACGTGGTGAGCTTATGTCTTGTGGGAGTCTCTGAGCTTAGGAAGAGCCAGGCCTTACTTTCTCTTCTGTGAATACAGAGGCGCCTCCTGGGTATTGTTCCGGAAACTGAGGACATAAGCAAATGAAGCGGAGCTGTGTCCGGATGGAGCTGACCTTCTTAGGAGGAAGGACAGATTATAAACCACCTTCCTGTATGCAAGTCATTGGCACAGCAAGTTAGAAGGGAAGCAGGGGGCAGAGGGAGCCGGGGTGCTGGACTGTGCTGGGGAGCAGGGCGCTGGGTCTGGGCCTCAGGGAAGATATGAAACAGTATGGAAGTGGAAGGAGGGGGGCTGCCCCAGACAAGCCAGCTACTCAGGACCAGCGAGGGAGGCGTGAACTCAAGCTGCCTGTGTCTGATGCCTGGGGAACCCCGAACTTTAAGGGCACAGCTAGCAAACCACCCCCACTGCTGCAGAGGGGAAGCACTGCTGTTATTGCCCGCCCAGCACACACGCACCTACCTTTAATCCAAGAGGGACACTCGATCTCTGTCCTCCAGGCTCTCTGCCATGCAAACATCCAGCACAGACGGGAGGTGGTGGAGTCTCTGTTCAGAGACTCATGGGGGTGCCAGGGGCAGAACTGACGGGGACCCTCAGCTGACCCAGTGGGGCTGAGACCCATGGTCCGCCAGGCTGTAGGGTCCTGCCTGCAGCTGCCCTGTGCCCTGAGGTGGCCTTGGGGTATCCTTTAAGCTACTCAAAGGCCCGGGCATCCTGAGCCCCCAGCAGCAGACAGACAGACAAACAGCTTTCACGGGGCCTGGAGACTGCTTCTTGATTTAAGCTCTTGCTCAGAACGATGGCTCCGTGGCTGCCAGGGCTTTTCTTCAGTGAGGCCTCACTTGTGTGAGACGCGTTGCTCTGGAGCAGGGGTGAGAGGCAGCGCGGATCTCAGGGGCTCCGGGGTTAGGGTGCTGATGTGTGGTCTTTGCGAGCAACTCTGCCGAGAGCTGAGCGGAGGAGCCCCCTGGGCCACGGTGTTCAGAAAGCTGAAAGGCGACTTTCAGATTGCTGTTAGGCTCCTTTAGAACCTTCCAGGCCTGGCCTCCCAATCCCAGAAGGCTGCGCACCACTGTCGGAAAGGGCTTGGCCTTCGAGTGCTCCGGACAGACAGTCTTGGTTTCTTCCTTAAAAGCTGTACCGACCTGGGGTACAGGTGACTCCGGAGTCACCTCAGGAGGGTGCTTATCAGAAGAGCGACTGAGGCAGAGCGTTCTCCATCTCAGGGTGGCCTCAGGGCCCTGGCAGCGCAGTCTAAGGGAATCGCTCGGGTTTGTCGGCTGCGCCTGGCCTTGTGCTGTCTTGACACTGAACTTTCCCACCCTTTCCCCCTAGCCGTGTGGGACGGGGTGCAGGGACGTGTGTGGCAGACATGCCGTAAATGGAAGGCCTGGGGCTCCTGGGGAGGGCCCAGCGCTGCAAGGCCAGCCGCATGTGAGACCCTGCCCCCTGCAAGGAAGGGGTCTGTTTCAGACTGCAGAGCAGCTGGGTACCAAAGAGGAAGCTCAGGCCTTTGACCCAATAGCCATTGCCCATTTGCCCTGTAGCTTCTGGCTCCAGGGTAATCCAAGCCCTCGCAACGTCAGACAGTAACCCGCTTATGGGCTTGGGCTAATCGGGTGATGGCCCCAGACAAACTGGATTAGACAGGCAGAGACCCGGAGGGAATGCGCTACGCTCCTGTTTGAGAACGGCCTTTGAAAAACACGGTCTTTTAAATATACACTACTCCTCCAGTCTATGAGGTTTGATCAAAATGTACAGTGAAGCTTCACGGTTTCAAAATTATTTCCCTGAACGCCCCTCCCCCATACGCAACTGGCTCTGTGGTCCTTGCCACTTTCTGAAGTAGCTCTGGAAAGTAGCTCTGGAGTCCTCTTTCCTGAGTGTCTTCTCAGGGTGCAATCATAAATATGGTGACCGCTGCTGCCGAGTGCCACCCAGCAGAAAGGCGCCTGTGAAAATACAATGCTGTGTCCTCCTCCACCTTGGTCACCAGATCTGGCACCGTGTGACGTCTGGCTCTCCCTCAAACTCAAAAGGACCCTGAGAAGTCAATGTTTTGACTTGATCCAGGACAGCAAGGCAGCCAGGACAGTGCAACCGAACACCCTCTGGAGGATCCCGGAGCTGCTGCAGGCAGTGGCCAGACTCGGGGAAAGGGTGCTCGGAGCCAGGGGGAGGGAACTGATGGCCACTTGTGGTTTACTGTGATACATCTTTTTTAAAAAGCCGAACAGAAAAAAGGATAGAAATAATACAGAATTTCAAAAGAAACAGTAGGAAATCAACACTGGTTAACATACTGCATACTGTTATTTTTTAGCGTAAACGTTACCGTGTTTTGCAGTCACGCCTCGGGTACACAGCTCCGTGCCCCTGTCCGCCAAGGAAGTGGGAACCATCTTGACACAGTGTTTGCACGGAGAACTCATCTCGGTAGTGACGCAACTGTGGCTGTGAAAGCAAGCCATTCCAGAGGCAGACATCGTGTAGAAGTTTTTATTTTGTACAGCTTGAGAGGAAACTTTTAAAAAGGTAAACTTCTAAGTGGAAGGAAATAGAAGTTTTAGAGGGATTAAACACAGAGCTTGTACCTTTCTTTTGCATAAAAAAGTGCTCTTAGGGACATAAATGATAAACTGTCACCCATGAAATTCTAGAACAATGGCAGGAGAAGGGAACGCACTCCTCACATGCACCACCGGCCGGGGTCCCCACGGGATCCAGGGTGGTTCTGTGGGTGCTCTGCGCTCCTAAGGGGGAAAATGGTCCAACTGAAAACCACCTGGGAGGAAGGAGGAGGAAGAGAAGGAAGAGGAGGAAGAGGAGGACCTGGACGCACTCCGAGGCGGAGACAAACACAGCCGTCTACGTGGAGTCCAAGCGGACCCCTGGAAGGACTCGTGCGCTGCGTCACCCTGGAAGCCGGGGGCACTGGGTCACCCTTTCTGGGCAGGCCTGTAGCTCCAACGTGGGGACCTGTTACCCTTCCCTCCTAGGGAAGGAGCCTGCAGCGGGGCGCTGGTGCTGGGATCAGGCTGTGTGCTCTGCCTGACGCACAGTATCAGGAGGACGGGGCGCAGGACACAGCTGCCCCGCTCAGGAACAAACTCTGCCAGCGCGCGCCACGTGGCAAACGCTTGAGACGCAGAGGAAGGAAGACAAAGCTCAGCTTTCAGGGGCACATCAGATGAGGTCTCCTCCGGGGACAGAGGAGTGGATCAGAGGTGACACAGATGACGACAGCCCACTGCAGACATGGGTGCAGGCCACACAGTCTGCTTCCCTTTCCACGTGGACTGGGGTGGCCTGTACCGTGACCAACCGCACCCTGGAAAGGGTGGCACAGTGGACGTCTTAGGCTTGTGCCCACGCTGTCCCTGTGCGGCTTGAGTGCAGTCACAGGCGGTACACCAGTGGGGCATTTGGCTTCTAATAAAACTTGATTCTGGAAGCAGCACGCGGCTGGATTTGGCTACAACCCGCTGACACTGCCCAGCTCCAGGCAGGTGGCCGTGGGTGGGCAAGGACCTGAGGCCGGGCAGGGACTCAGAACCAGGGCCAGACCCCGCCCGAGAGCAGGAGCGTCACCCTCTCTGCGCTTTCCGGCCACACCGAGGGGTTCAGGGCCTCGGCTTCTTCCTTCCCTTACTAACCTTCGCAGGCGCCAAACACAAGTGTCCTCAGGAAGGAGCGTCGAGCCATCAGGAGGAGAGAAGAGGAGCAGACATCGGAATAAAGGCAGACCACCTTTTCTTTTTTATTTCGCTTAGACAAAATGCAAAGAGTGTCTCATCAAATTCAAAAATAAACCAAAAAGAAAACCAGATCGACGCCCCAACCCCTTCACTGACGGTACTTGTCCTAATTAACAACGAAAGATCAAATGGAGGCCCCGGTTCCTAGTGGGAAGAAAGGTGTGCGGACACCGCGAAGGCTGTCCCCTGCCCCCAAAGCAATGCTCCCCTAGATTCACAAATAGACTGATTCCCCCCGTTTTCTTTCTCCACTCTTGTGTGAGAGAACTTCCAGTCAGGAGGTTTAATTAGTCCCCATGCACTTTGTAGAAAATCAGTAAAAACGCAATAGCCCGTGAAGATCATAAAACTGGACTTCTTTCCCAAAAAATCAGACGCCCAGACCGGTGGAGTGCACACTCGGACGGAAAAAAGCAGAGAGTCTTTGCACTGTCTGTGGTTTCAGTATTTTCTCTTTTTTTTTTTAATATATTTTGGCAATTTTCTTTAATTATAAATATTGGAATTCCGTAAAAAAAAGGTAGCTTTGATTGAACTGTTTCAATTGTATTTACAACCGCTGTCCACCAGGCTGTGTGTTATACCAGGGTGTAAGACTTGGCGTAGGGATTGGTCCCTTTCAGGTGGCCCCGGGAGTCGAGCAGGGATTCCTGGGAGCTGCTCATTTTAGCTGCCTGTCCCAGCTCGGCCCCTTCTCGCTGAGGTAATGTGGCCATGGCCCCCTGCTGCCACGACTGCCCCTCTCGCGTGGCGGCGGCGGAGGGGGCGGCCTCCAGGGGGATGGGCTCCAGGACCGTGGGGCGCTTCAGGGTCCGACTCTTCTGAGGCTCCAAGCACGCTTGTCCCAAAGGCAGGTCCCTGCTGGTGCCTGGCGCGGCCCGGTTTAGCAGGAAGTCCATCCGGAGGTACGGAGGCAGGTGGATGAGGTCGCCTGCGGAGAACACAGACAGTGAACGGCTTCCTTCACACAGCGCCCTCGCGGGGCGCGGCGCCGGGCCCCCCGGGTTCAGAGGCAGAAGTGCCACTGCGTGCGGGGCCCTTTCCAGCACGCCGCGTTGGCGCTCCCCCAGGGGCGGGTGGAAGGTCTGGCACCTCTCTCCCGTGCACAGAGGAACCGGCTTCTCTGCAGATGCCGACCTCGGCTCTTGCGTGAGGTAAGGGGCGCGCTCAAATAATGCACAACTAGGGCCTAAGCGTAAAGAAATGTACTACAGCAAAAGACCCAGTGCCGCGAATCCACCTCAAAATCCTCCGCCCGCTCCGAACACGCTCATCCCGTGGCCCTGACCACTTTCTGCAGCGGCTCCCCAGTCCTCCTTCCTGAGTGTCTTCAGCTGCGCCGTCCCTGCCGCCGTGATGTCCTGCATCAGTTCACAACGCTGACCTCGAGTGGCCCTTCTGGCTTGGGTGAAGAGCCTGAGGTCGCACGGTGCTGGACACGGTGAATCGGGTGGAGGAGCTCGCGGTGGCGCGTTTTCCCGAGCCGCCCTTCTGTAGACTGGCACTCAGAAGCAGCAGTCACCATATTTTTGGCCACACCCCATAAGGACACTCAGGAAAGGGCTCCATGCTGCTTCAGAAGGTGGTGACAGTGAGGGTGAGCGTGTCAGAGAGAGGAGGAGGGTTTTGAAGGGAATCCAAGGCGATGTGTCTCTCACTGTGACTGTATTTTTCATTGAAACATGTGCCTTAGTTTTTGATCACCGTTTGTACCTGAGAAATGAGCCAGCAAGACCCAAGCAGCACGACCAAGTGTACATCAGCGGCCGTGTGTCTGCGGGGTGCACACCACGGGCAACTGAACCCCGCCTGTGACTGTGAGTGTGCGGGGCGCTGGGACCCGGGGACAGGGGAGACCGGCGAGGGCGGTCTGCGGGGCCCGTGACCCAGGCGGGCTCCTGGACAGCATGTCCCCGCCTTGCGTGGCCTCCTCACTGCGCTGTGCCTGCCTCCTGCGTGGGGCACAGATGCGAGCACAGCTCAGAGCCGGCGTGGCGTCAGACTTCCTGTCAGCACCCATCTCTCACTTTGGCTTCCAGGGCACCAAGGCAACACACCTCCGGGGCTCCCTCGAGAGCACCCCTTGGGGACAAAGGCCGGCTGATGGTGGGGTCGGCCTCCGCCCCTCCTCCGGGGAGACGGGGTTATTATCTCTGCCTCCTCCTTTTCTCTCTTCAGCCTTCCCGGGTACCCCAGGTAGCCCCCGGCAAGTCCCCTCTGTACTGGCATTAGCTCCTGCAGAGGCTGAACCTCTCTGACTTCTGTGCTCTTGGCTGTGATGCCATGGGACCGCAGGTCCGGCTGGGTGCTGGCACCGAGCTCCACAGCCACTCCTGGGTGCTCCTGCCAGACCACGGCAGTGCCTGACGGGGCTCAGTGCTCGCTGCTGAGCGCTCCGCCCTGCGACCTCCCCATCCCATCTTCCACCTCTCTGCTCCCCCTCACCAGATCCTTTCCTTGCTGCACCTCCTGGGGGTACTGACCCGTGACCTGCCCTCAGCCCCTCTGGGAGCCCTGGGCTGCTTCTTCCCTCTGTCAACATCTCTCTCTCTCTCTCCACTTTGCTCCCTCCTGAGCCCTGGACCTGATGGGCATTTCCATGACTCTGATCACGCTGGTCCCCAACCCTGTTTGCTTGTCTCTGCTGAGTGCAGAGGGACACTGCTCAGGCTCCCGCCCCGGCCTCCCACCCTCCTCACTCTGCACAGCATGCATGGGCAATGCCCAGCCCTCCTGGCCCCCAGCTCCTGTGACACCTCAGGGGTGTAGCTCTGGCCACCGTAGGTTGAACTGTGCATGCCTGGAGCTGAGAGGCAGCTGGTGGGGGAGCAGGGGGGACAGGCAGGCAGGACACGCTGGAGGACGGTTAGGATGAGCTGCGGAGCGGGCCAGGGGTGACGACCTCGGAATCAGCGGCAGGTGGGAGCTCAGGTCCACCATACCCTGAGTCTGGGAGCCAGGACAGCCAGTGGGGATGTGCTGTGGCTGGGGTCTGGTGTCCCCCAGGGTCCAGGTGCAGCACACTTGACCTACAGTGCAGTGGTGGGAGGTGATGGGACATTCAGGAGTCACCCGTGGCCACATCCTCATGAGGGACACAGGATCTGGTCTCCCTCTAGCTCTCGCTTGGAAGGTGGTGGTGAGCCTAGCACATGGGCCTGTTCTGTGTATCTGCCACTGGTCACTCATCACAGCCAACACTGTCTATGCCTTTTAGACTAGGAGCCTCTAACGCTGTGAGCCCAACCAACCTCTTTTCTTGGTAAGGTTTGCCTGCTTCAGGTATTTTGTTATAGTAGCAAAAGAAGAGAGAAATGAGGTATAGGGAAATATAGACTGGGGGAAGGGTGACAGGTTGGGTCTCAGCTGTGCTGAGTTTGATGTAGTGAAGGTTATTGCAAGGAGGTATCTAACCGGCGGTTTTTTAAGATCTTAATCGTACACCTCTAACGCAAATCTTCCTTGTTCTCTGACTCACAAGTGTTCCAAAATTCTTGGCTCTTTTCTGCAAAATATTCCTTGCTTTCCTTATGTTCCCTCAAGCTTGCACTGTCCGCCAAACTTTTCTCAACTGGCACCATTAGGCCCTTGGGTGAGAAGCCCCGGTGACCCGAGCCAGGGCGCCGATCCCCGGCTGGTGCAGGTCACACTCAGATGGGTTCGAACCCAGAGCCTCAGAGAAGCCCACAAGTCCACCCACTCCAGAGGACAACCAGGGAGACAGAAGGACAGGACGATTGACAATGAAACCGCGAAGGGCACTGATAACAGATCTTACGCAGCTTAAGGGAGCACAGAAGTTTCCAGAAAGCCATCTTTTCTTACGATTCTTTCTCCCAGCATGAGAGGAGAGTGACTTTACTCTTGGGGGTTTGCCAGCCCCGTCCTTGTGCATGTCAGAGGCCACTTGGTATTTGTGACTCAGAAGCCCACTGCCACCTTCTCGCTGGATTTCTCAGGGTATCTTTACCCTATAGTGCAACAGTGAGTAATTATATGATTTCATTCAGATCCACAGCATGTAATTCACCAAAATGACCCCAACAACACGCTGATGGAGCACATTCTAATTCAATGTTGGCGTCATACTGCAAAGGGAATGAACGGGAAACCCAATAATAAATATCTTGACAATAAATTGGCCTTGACATTCCGGTAAAAGCAAGTGGCATCATTTGGCATTTTTGTGAGGAATGTTCTGGTCACTTGCAGCACCAGGAGGCTGACCGTACAGGCTCTGATGCTGAAGGTCCAGGGAATCTCACCGTGTGCACGACCTTTGCTTCCAAAAGAATGCAAGCATTAAGTTTTTTAAAAACATGAAATCTCAGTGTCATTGAAAATTACTTATCTTCATCTCTGATAGTGCATCTACTCATCAATCTCCACCGGGGTTATTTGAAAAATAAATAATATGACAGTAATTTTTTTTTTTTGTACCAGGGATTGAGCTCGACCACGTGCTTGCCAGGCAGGCGCTTACACCGCTGAGCTAAATCCCCAGTGCGACAGTATTAACAGAGTTGCATTGGGAAACAAAATGAAGAAAATCTTTTTGCTATGTGAAAAACATTTTCTAGGTGAATCAATATACTCTAATCGACCAGTGTTTGAAATCTGTGGATAAAATGTCTAATTTCTTCAAAGTCATTATCTGTCTACCCCTGAGAGTGCTATGAGAGAATTATTCTAATCCTTCTTTTATTTATCTATAGGACTAATATAATTTGCATCATGTTGTTCAAATATTTGTGAACATGCAGAAGACATTGACCCCGAGATCCTTTAAGAAGGTAGGTTAAAAGCCCCTTGGGCTGTTTTTGAGAACGGACATTTGTAACTGGCAGTAACAGATTTGGGGACCAGGTGCCACCCCAGACTCTGCCCAATGAATGCTCAGGGCGTATTAAATCCCTGTGGAACCCCGGCATCTTGGCCCCGGCGGATGGCACAAGGTGCAGGTCTCAGACGGAAGAAGTGTGTTTGAAGTCGAGCTATGATGTTGCGGTTGGCTCAGGCTCCCCAGGTCAGCTTGGTGCTGGTGGGGTCCCCCGAGAGCTGATGAAGGCTGGTGAGAAGGGCAGACCCCTCAGGGTGGGTGCAGCCCAGCACTGCATCTCTGCAGACCGCGTTTGCATACTGCAGGTTTACTAAGTGTCTCTGACCTTCCAGGATCTCTGGAAGACCCAGGTTTCCAGGCAAAGCCTTGAAAAGCTTCCCAGCACTGTCCTGAGCATCGTTTTCACAATGCGTGTCTCTGACCAGACTTGGCACGGCCCTCTCCACCTCTCCGCGGAAGGAAGCCATGGAGGAGGAGTCGGTGGTGACTTCGTTCCTGGAGGCACCTCCTGCTGCATACGGTCCCGGCCAGTGGGCTGGCCCTCATGCCAGGCGGGGAACTGGGCTTCCTGGTAGCGCTTCCCTTTCCTGTGCTCCTCAGATAACAATAGGAAGCTCTGGGTGCGGCCTTCTCATCCACGCGCTGGGATGCTGTGACCATAGCATCTCCGGAGAGGGCTGTGGTGCAAGTTCCAGCAGGTGCTGAAGTGACGACTCCACCAAGGACAAGGTATGAAGTCACATGCTGGAGCTCAGCCGTGATGGGCCACTTGTCTTATGCCTCAGCTTATCTGCAGAGGTGTCCCCAAAGCCATGTCCGGGGACACTCCCTGGATGCCTGTGAGGGTGACCACATCTGAAGAGAGGGTCTTTGCAGGTGTGAGAAGCTGAGGTCATCTGGGCGGAAGGTGACGACATGTGTCCTTATGGAGAAGGGCAGCGGAGACCAGGCACAGAGACAGGTGGGAGGAGGCCACTGGAGAGGGGAGAAGGCAGCTGGAGTGTTGTGACCATGGCCGGGGCGGCCTGGAGCCATCAGGGACTGGCAGGGGCAGGAAGGGGCTCTTCCCTACAGCCCTGAAGGCGTCAGCCCTGCCAGTGCCTTGACTGCACTCCCAGGGGAGAGACCGGAGCCTCCATCTGTGGCTATCTGCAGTGCGGGCATGCGGAGGTCCTTGCTTCTTTGTGTGCTGCAAACATGGACCAATATAGACTGAGATGAAAAACACAGAATGAGCAGAGCAGGTCACCCTGAAGAGAAGACCCTGGCAGACACGCATGAGCCCAGCACACAGGGCCAGGGCCAACAGCACGCAGAGCCCTCTTCCTGGCCTCAGTGGCCCTGCTCAGTCACAGCGGCCCCCACCGCTTCCCTGCCCAGGGAGCAGCTTTGGCTGAGCCCGGAGGAGGCGCTCGTGCCGCCCTCACTGCGCATCGCACCTGTCCTCCGATGGGGGCTTCATCTCTCCCCTCGCTACCACCCCTGGCCCTTCAGTGCTCAAATGTCTCTAAAGGTTCAGATTAGATAAGTCAGCATTGATTTCTCCCGCTGTCCCAGCTGCTGTGCTGGCCAGTGTCACCACCTCCACGTCTGTGGCCCTGGAACAGACTCCTCCTGCAGCCGGTGGCCTGCAGCACCCCACACAGGGAGGGTGAGGCCGGCCCTGGCGGGAAGTGTGGAGTCAAGGCCCGAGCAGGCTTTGTCACTGGCCCTGCCACGCAGGCAGGTGGGGTGCTGCCACTACCTGCTGGTGGCGGCCAAGGAAGAGCCCAGGACGCCCGGACATGCCAGCCTCCGTCGTCAGCGTCCTGCTGTTGTGGAGCCTGGTTCAGCGTGTCGGAGTTCACCGCTCTGAGGGGATTCTTATGCTTGAGTCCTCCCGGGAGCACGCCGACTCCAGCCAGTGTCAGGAACTGTGCTGTCTCCCTGCTTTTGTGAACCACTCAGGTCCCCGAGCAGAGGTCAGAGGCACCTGCTTTGGAGGCGGAGCCTGCGCCGCCCAGTCACGGTCACTGGGGTGGGTCCTCGGTCACTGGGGTGGGTCCTCGGGGCCGTCTGAGTTAGAGCTTCCTGTCCACCTGCTCAGGCGCCTCGAGGCCTAGAAGTGCTTCCTGCTGCTGTGCTGCCTCCCGGAGGAGACTCAGTGGCCATGTCCATGCTGGGGGCTGCAGGAGCTGCGCACACAGGGAACCAAAGAAAGTGTCTCCAGGGCCGCGAGCCCCAGAGCCGCCGCAGTGAGTCCTCCCTGTGCGTGCCCTTCCCCAGAGACCCTGCAAACACAGAGTGCCCTGCAGAACCCCTGTGAAGTGAAGGTGCCTCACACCCTTCAGGGTGCACATGGCCTCCAGGGACACAGGAAAGCGACCCTTAGCTGTTTCTAACCGGGCTTGACCTCTGTCTGTGTGGGGAGCGGAATACTGACCGGGAAGTAAGAGGAGCTGAGAACCTGAGTTCTAGCAATTTCTGTAAAAGTCATGGAGATCAGACTCACGGCAGCACGGCCAGAGCACGTTACCACAGGGCGGTGGAGCGGCCTAACTCGGTCTCAGTTTAGCATTGACACTGCTGCACCGTAATGAGAACCTGTAAAGGAACCTCGCTCCCGCACGGCAACCAGGAAAAGGCCTAAATAAATAATGGGAGACGGGTATCCAGCCCAGGCTCTCAGACTCTATCATTTCTGGCCTGTACCAGAGGCCACATGCATTTTTTAAGGGCTTACTGATACTGACACTCCGGTGGACTTTAAAAACTAGACCAGGGTGTGAGGCAGGACTCCAGCTGGATGCCACCTACCCCTCTGCCGACACAAAGCAGCTCTGAGTAGAAGCCAGAGAACCCTCGCCCAGCCCCAGGTGGGCACGGGCCTCACCAGCAGGGAGGCATCGGGATTTGGGCAGCCCCAGGGAAAGACAGACCCAGCTTCTCCCACAAGGTCCATGGGGAGCCCCACGCCTGAGGCCCTCACAGGGGGGAGCCTGGCTGGGGCTTGGACCCGCCCTGCTGTGAAGCCGGAAGAGCCCTTTATATAGGCCTGTGCCACTGGCATTGTCCCGCAGAGGAGCTGAGTTAGCCTGCAGCAGAGAAAGTTCCTGCAGGTTGACAGTGCTGCATTTGTCTCCATTCTGGGGCAGGAAGTGCCACAAGTTGGAGCCAACAGAAGCCCCACCTTTAGGCCTGGACCCTCCTGCAGGGCCAGCTGACACACCGCTCGCTCGCTGGGCTGGCTGAGCGTGCGATGCTGGTGTGTGCGTGTGCCCTCGCTGTCCCTGCTTTCCTTCAGTTGAGTTGTGTTAGTTCTTGGATTTTCTCTGGATTTACCTGTCTGTCCCTGAGGGCCTTCTTTTGCTATCTCACATGTGACAAGTGTCTGCTAAGTGATCGTCAGTACGGGGTATTAACCTGACACCAAGCCCCCGTGCGCCTTGCTGTCACCTTTCTGAACTGAGGAGGCTCCACCAATCTGAGCATCGAATCTGCACTTTGACAGGGTCCACGCCTGCTGGTTGTCACCGGGTGACGCCTGCTGGTTCTTACCGGAAGCTCTGGAAGCTGTCCTCACCACTGCAGGTCCATGGACAGGGATTAGAGGCCTTGGGTCCAGGAGGGGGCAGGGGAGGAAGCTGCAGAAGGGACATGAACCCCAAACTTGCACTTCAAGCAAGTGGGCACTCAGAAGTCCTGTCCTCCCTTCCACGTTTGAAGCCCCCTGCCAGGTGCCTGCGGTCCCGGGGAGTCCAAGGGAAGCTGGAACAAAAAGGCTCCTCTGGCGGTTTTGAGGCTTCTAGGCTTCTAGGAAGGAGTACTTGGGTGTGAGCAGAGCAAACCGAGCAGCCGGGCGCCCAGGTTTTGCCCACTTGTGGGCCCCAGGTTCCACTCCCTGGGAGTCCGGAAGGCCGGCTGCGCTGGCAGCACAGAGGGAATTCCAATTCCTGCATGAAGGCCAAACTCACTCCTATTTGCGGCCTTCACCCGCCCTCTCCTCTCTGCCCGGACCACCGCTGCGGGTTCTCTGCTGGCCTCTGTCCCTCATACTGACCACCTCACTTCCTCTTGAGGCCGCCCCTTACCCGCTTTCCCAAAGCTCCCACTGCCAGGTTTCACCATCTCCACGAACTATTTCTCTGCCTAACACCTCCCACGACCCCAGACTCTTCCGCTGGCTCGCACGGTGGCCTCCTTCCAGGGATGCGAGGAGCTCTCTGGCAGTGGAATCTCCCTGGGTATCATCTACCACCACTTCCTCAGCTTCCCACCAGAGCAGGTATCCAGGGGACACTCAAGACATGTGAGCAAAGGGGGACAGGAAAGCAGCACACTGGGAGAAGCTGGCCTCCTCCGATGGAGTGTGTGCGTGTGTGGGAGGAGGCATGTGCTCCCGTGTGCTCGTGTGTACACGCCTATGCAGCCCATTTATACACAGGCCCGTGTGCATGTGTGTGTGTGTGTGTGTGTATGTGTGTGTGCCCGTGCACACCGGTAGGTATCCAAGACCCCTGCTGCTGAGAGATCTTCTTCCTAGCTCTCAGAGCAAGACTCACCATAGCAATCAGAATGGAATTACGGTGGGTACGAAAGAGGAGGCGGAGGAGGATGCAGGACCCAAGGCTTGGGGCTCCGGTCAGCTCACGGAGGAAGGGGGAGAGGGAAGAGACAGCACTGTCTGGGAGGAACGGCGGGGACCCCGTGGCATTTGCTGGGTGCTGGCATCGGGGCAGGTGAGCACCCTCAGGCGGCAGGCTGACGCAGGCGGAGCGAGGGTAGGGACTTTGCGGCAGTAGAAGTTTCCAGAGCCTAGTTTTAAGTCAGGAACTGAGTCAAGAGCCATGCAGACTTGAGAGAGAGAGACTGGCCTGGAAGGGCAGCTGAGGAGGAGCTGCCAGGCGGGTCGAGGACAGTGGCGAGCAGGGCCCCCGCAGGCGGGGCTCAGGCCGTCTGCACCCTGGGCGCCACCTCTCGCTCAGCTCTCACATGTGACACGCTCGGGTCTCAAATCCAAACCCGTAACTGCTTCAAACTGCTGCTCACTGGAGTTGGTGGCAAGTGATGGCTGCTTGCAGCCAGAAGACCTCAAAGCATCAGGACTGGATAGGCTGAGGGGCAGGACTCTAGCCCGTGCTTCAGAGAGCGCAAGTGTGGACATCGCCAGGCCAGTGCCCTGTCCGTGGCCAGCAGGCCAGGCTGCGAGGCTGGGGGGGGGCTCTAAGTTGATTTAAGAGCTCCCTGCAGGGCATCTCTTGATTGTACAGGATAAGCACCATGAATAAGGGAGTAGCTGTAATCCAAGAATGTCAGAGACTGGCTCACAGTGTCACCCAAAACCAAGACAAGGCTCCGTAACCGAAGCACAGCGAGCTGCCCTGACCCCAGAGGAAGAAAAACCGTCAAACTTTCCAGTGACTTCTCGGAGCCATGGGGCGTGTGGACGGGGTTATGTTTCTAAAGGCGAAACGGTCATCCCTCACTGAAGAACACAGTAACCAGCATTCTCCTTAAAACCTACATGTGAGTCGTAATGATTCAAATCTATGGCTTGATTCTGGGGTTGCCCGGTGCCTAGTCACCCCCACTTCACAGGGAGCCTCCATCCTGTAGAGGAGATTTCCCCTTGCTTTGTGAAGGGACGTCCTAGGAAATAAATTTCTTGATGAAAGTGTGCGGGAAAATAGAGGGACTTACACGTCCTCTTTCCTAGACTGTTCACCTCTGATAATTACGATGTTTTAACGACTGGTTAATCTTGCCAGTGACATGACCGTGACCCACACTCTAGTGTTTATAAAACACATACGACGCACCAGACACAGAGCTGGCTGAGGATCCGCTGCCATCGGCTCATGGAAAGACGTTTCTTGCAGCCCTTGAGCCTGCCGGACACCTGCAGACCCCGAGAGACTGGGCTGGGGTCACTAGGACACATTTTCTGTTTTACCCTCTGGTCAAGTTCATGGAGCTTGACTGCAACCTACTGCAGTTTTGGGGATCATAAAAGCTTGAGACTCGAAGACTTGGTCTCGAAGACTTGCAAATGATGACAGTGATCCCCAAGAAGGGGATGAACTACACATGAGGAGACAGCGGTCCAGAAGTTTGGGAGATGGTGAGCAGAAACGGTGCAGGCTGACCTCCTGGAGGACCGAGGGGACCGGGAAGGGCTGCGGCCCAGAAGCACCGCTGGGGCTGCCGCTCCTGTGCACACACTCGTCCCCCGTCTGCATCAGGCTGTGGGACCCAGCCGTCCCCTGCTGCGGCCTCTGTTTCACGACTGCGGTCATTTCGAACTGTAACTGCCATAGCTGCACTGAGAAGTCAGTTTACTGTCAGAGCCAGTTTCCCAGCTAACAAAGCCATGGGAGGGGAGGAGAGAGGAAAGCACATGACTGGGCCGGGGCAGTGGGCCTGACTTTCTGACGTGAGCTCGAAATGAGCCAGGTGGGGACACCGAAGCCCAGATGAGCTTCGTAGGCTGCTACGGTGCTGACCCAAATCACAGGGATCCAACAGGTCTTGCTGCCACCAGGACCACATCTCTGTTGGGAAGTCCCCAACAAAAGTGCACTCAATTTGGAGCCTAGCCTGGACTTCATAAGTGACTTAGCAAGACCCTGTCACAGAACAACAAATAAAAGGCAGGTAGGGATGTAGCTTGGTGTGAAGGCCTCGCGCTCCTTCCCTGGCCTCACAAAGCAAAGCAAAGCAAAGCGAAGCAGAAGCAGAAGCAGAAGCGGAAGCAGAAGCAGAAGCAGAAGCAAAGCTAAGCAAAGCAAAGCAAAGCAAAGCAAAGCAAAGCAAAGCAAAGCAAAGCAAAGCAAAGCAAAGCAAAGCAAAGCAAAGCAAAGCAAAGCAAAGCAAAGCAAGCACCGGCCTGTGCCACAGCGCACCTGTCCCCTGCTTCTCCTCGGGCTCGCTGAGGCGTCAGACCTGTCCCCAAGTGACAGGGCCGGGTCCTCGGGGACACGGTCCATACCCAAGTCGGCTCTAGTCCAGTTATGAAGAAGCAATGACAAGGCTTCCAAGGGGGAAATACTTCTCTAAAGCGTTCTAAAAGCGCGGTAATAGTACAGGTAGCCGGGCAGATAAAACAAAGGGTAACCAGTAGAACTTGACATCGATTTATGAAATTATTCATACCTAAAGTTCTAAAATCACCTCACTCTAAATAATTCATTAAGCTGATAGTCACTTTGCTGTGATCTTTCAGTTGCTCTAATGGATCCAAGCAAAAAAGTACAGTCTTTGAAAAAATGTTGGTCCAGCAGCATGGACAACGTCACCCCAAAGAAATGTCAAAGCTTTAGTGGTTTAAAGGCCTGCAGAAGTGGGACAGTCATCCAACTTCGGGGCTCAGTCCTGCCCAGTGACTGCCGAGTCACAGGTCCTAGGCAGGAGGTACCGGGAGGGTGACACTCAGGGAAATGAAGCACAGAGGGAAGAGGAGGAGGAGGAGGCCGGTGCTCGCCCAGGCGCTCCATTGCATTCTATCGATGACGTCCACACCATGCCAGCAGAAGCAGCATCCGATACCGCCGAACGCCCCCCTGCTGACTGTGCCCTAGGGTCTGACTCTGAAATGTTCCCCCAAGCTCGTGGGTCGGAGGCCAGGCTCCCAGCCCAATGCTGCGCCGAGGTGAGGCCCACAAAGGAGGCTGGATCAAGGGGGTATAAACCCAGCCAGGGGTTCTTCCACTGATGGGTGCAGAGCTGAATGGGTGCGCAGGCAGGGAGGATCCCTGGGCCGTTCCTTTGAAGGGTACGCTCTCCGCACCCCCCCTTTCCTCCTCCCTATTTCTGGCTATCCAGAGGTGAGCAGCCTTCCTCCACCACACCTTCCGGCCTGGGAGCCAGCAGACCATGGGCTGAGGCCTCTGGAACTGAGCCCCGGCAGGCTTTTCTTTATTGACGTCACTTCTCTTGGGTATTTTGTCACAGTGGTAAAAAGCTAACATGCTCCTTTACCCAACTAAGGCTTCTGCCTCTTATACAAACCCAATATGAAAGCACCGATGCTATACCCACTTTACAGACATGGCTGTGGAGGCTGCATGGGGTGGCACCGAAGTCTAGGAGCCCATTGTCCCCTCGCTGTCCTTCTCCTCTTTGGGCTAAGCAGCTGCAAAAAGCCAGGACATATATCGTGTACTCTTCTGCACTTGCCTTGTAAATAAATGCCAACAACCAAAAATGCTTGACATAAAGACACCCACATATAACGGCCCATCCTTCTCCCTGAGGAGGCAGAGGAAGGAAGACAAATGAAGCCATTATTCTTTATTGCAAGCTGGCATGAATCTTGAGTCCATTTGGAAGATTACTTGCAGGATAGACAACTCTTATTTTAAATATTTTTATGCATTTAGAAGACTCATTTTAGCTGGGCCTTCTGCCATAAAGCCTAAGAGAATTGCAATATTTCAAAAGGAAGCTAAAATTTTGAAATAAAACCAGTCGGGTAGTTCTGAGAAATGGGTAAAATGAGAAATAAAACTGGATTCAACAAGACTGGATGATCCACAAAGGAAAGTCTACAGACAGCTGCTTATTTCAGGTTGTAAAAGAAAAAAAGTGATTCTTCAGAGCAGAACTCTGAGGCCTTTGTGGGCTGGGTTCTGTCTGAAGGTTTGCTTTTCTTGTGCCGTGCTGTGGTTTGCAAATACCAGAGGCAACACTGAAAGCTGCAAGTTTCCAATGAAACCAAGATTTCTCACTTTTCTTAAAACACAAGCTCAGGCAAGGCCTCCACTGCCATGTGAGGTCAGTTTGCAGTACCTGTTGGTCTTTAGAGAATCCATCCATGAACCTTCAACTACCCTTGGCCACCTCACCCCCGCCCCTGCTGGACCTCTGCTCCTGTGCCTTATCCGTCAGCCCCAGCAACTGTGCCTGAGCAGCTCTCATGCACAGCTGGAATACCTGCACCGGGTCATGCTGAAGGCCAAACTGCTCCTGACCCCAGTTTGCCAAGTCTGGTCCCCGAGGCTCCCAGGGAAGCCAAGCTTGGGGTAATACCTTTAGCCTTTCCAGAGCCCTCACCACGGTGGGCTTAGGGTGCACCCCGCCTTTCTGACATTCTCCTCACCAAGCAAGGGTGTCCTCGTCTCGGGGACCAGGGAACCTTAGCCCTGTGACTGCTTGGACCATAGGGTGTGGCAGGCACAGTGCTAGCTGGGGGCTGAGGGCTGGCTGAGGTCTGAGCGTGTCCCCAAGGGTGCCTGTGTTGAAATCTTGGTTCCTGGTGTGGTCATGTTAGGAAGTGGGGGACTTTGAAGAGGTGGGGCCTCTTGGGAGGACCTTGGGTCTTGGAGGTGCTTCCCACGGAGTGGATTAAAGTGGCTCCCCAAGCCCTGAGTTCCTTTTCTCCAGCAAACACCCTGCTCTGCTTCCTGTCTCACCATGTGTTCACTTCCTCCCCATGCAAGCTGACTGTAATGCTACAGACATCAGGAGATCCTCGCAGGAGCTGAACTAATGCGAGCTCCAGGCCCTGAACTTCCAGAACCATGAGCCAAATAAACCTCTTTCTCCGTAAAGTACCCAGCACCAGATATTTTGATACAGCAAAGGAGAACTGACCAACACTGTCAGTTTCTAGGCCAACCTCAAGAGACTTGTTCTTTCCATTCTGTCTCATGACACACTTGCTCTCAGAACTCAGCCACCCTAACAGGAGACACTGCAATCCCTTGGCAGACAGACTTCCACAGGAGTGCACCACCCACCCGCATCCACTTGCCAGGTGAGTGAGCTGCTGTGGACGTGGCTTTGGACCCCTCTCAACTCACTGCCCTCACCGGGCTCTGACTACATCTCAGATGCATGAGCAACATAACCGACAGCTGTGGTTTGCAGTCAGTCAGGAGCCGATTTGTGACCCAGGACCCTCACTGGGTCTGCAGCCCAGGAAAGCTCTCAGAACAGATGCGTGTGGGCCAGGGAACGATGGGTCCCGAGCCATGGTCCCCGCACCCCCTCACCTGGCCGATGCGCCTTGGGAACTGCCATGTTCATCACTCGTCCTCCGTCCTGAGGTTTGGGGGGAGAGGCGGTGAACCTGCAGATGCCCGACTCGGAAGGGGTGCTGGAGGTCAGACTGTCCGTGTACTCGTTTGTCCCTGCCGTCAGCTGCTCGGACGAAGTGTCTGAGATGAAGCACTCGGTGATGGTGAACTTGGCGTGCCGCAGCTGCTCTTCCATCTTGGCGTGCTCGTAGGCCCGGGCCAGCTCTTCGTAGGTGGAGGAGGCACTTTCTGTGGAGACCATGCTGCTCCGCGCTCGATCTGCAGGGGGAGGAGAGGAAGAGGTGGGCGACTCAGCTTCATGCTAAGCTGGGAGCCCCCGTGGCCCTCCCTGCCTCGCCCCTTCCACCCCCTCTCATCTGCCAGGAGCCTTGTCCCTGAAGAGGCTAATTGTAGAAGCCTCGGCAGACCAGCGCGGGGAACCCTTGTTTCAGTGGCATCACGGCAGCTGGATGTCCCAGCCTCAGATGTGCCCATGAATAAGTCATGCACCCCGGGAGGGATTCTGCTTCTAGTGCAAAGAACTGGAACCCTGGAGCCAAGACGCTGCAGACTGCCCCCATTTGCACATCGATCTGCACTGCGGAGACGCTTTAACTGCAGGAGAAGGGAGCTCTGTGCTGCAGCCAGCCGGCCTCTGCTGGGGAGGGCGCCAGGGTGCTTCGAAATGAAGGCGAGCCTCAGGGAAACTGGCCACCAGGCAGAAGGGCCCCTGGCCTCGGCACTCATCTTCCTGCTGTACCAGGCAGGACAAAAACCAGTGCAAATGTGCCCTTTGCCTGGGTCACAGTGTCTCGGCCAGAAAAATCCCTGCATTTTAAATGGACTGAAAAGTTTTAAAGTCACTTCTTTGGAACTCTGAGACTCCTTTTTGAGGAGTAACAGACATAAAAATCAATTGCCATGGTGGTGCTCCACCTTGGAAGGCTGATTTTGAAGGATGCCATCAAGAATAAAAGAGAAACGAGTATTAAAATTTCATCCTGCAGTTAGGTTCAGATATCATTTCTCTTCCGAATCTAGGGGGCGGTGGCCACACAGCGCTGTTCTGAGGTCCTGCCCTCTCCAGAGGTGAGGGCGTCTCCCAGCCTGGGGCTGCAGACAAGTGACTTAGCCCACGTCTCACCCTGGCTGGGTTGGGGTCAGCCCATGCTCCCCAAGGAGGCTGCCATGACCTCGCAAGCAAGGCAAGAGCAACCGCTTCCCCCAGAGGTGGGGTGCGCCAGACGCGCCCTGAATGTGCTCAGCAGTCACGGCACGTGTGCGGGGGGTGGGGCGCGGAGACCCCTGCTCTGGTGGGAGGGAAAGGGCCAAAGGCAGGGGTGCGAGTGAAAGGAAGGCTGGGCCCCGTCCCCGGCTGCACCTGTGTCTTGCGAGGGGCTGACGCTGTAGCTGTCACTCTCCTTGTCCATGGAGCCCGTGGCCCTGGGTGTGGGCAGCCTCCAGTCCGTGGTGAGGGTGTGTGCGGAGATGGTGGGGTGGGGTCTGTTGAGGGTCCACTGGCTGGCGTAGCGGTTGCGGGCGGTGGGCCCCGCTTTGGCGTTCCTCCGGGTGGTGGGATCTGTGAAGAGCCAGCCACAAGGTCTGTCACATTCCCCAGGAGGAAGCGGGCAGCTGGGGTGAGGTGTGCGGGGCGGTCACCCCCGCCCCTGCTCTCCCTGCTCCCCCACGCCCCCCAGGAAGCCTCTCCCTGTGCAGAGCACCCCTCCCCGCCACACTTGCCTGATACCACAGAGGAAGCCCTGGGGCGGGGGGACAAAGGCACAGCTGAGCACACACTCAGCTCTGGGCCTCGCTGTGGCCCTTAATTATTTTGTTACCGGATGCACATTTATTTACGCTTCCTGAGAATCAGCGTCTTCTGTGAAGTACAAGAGCGTGGCCCAAGGAGCTCCAACATGCATTGCTTCTGAAAGTGCTGCTACCGGGGGAAGTTTTTCCTCAGTGGTACGTCCATATCCCTAACCTGGCCACTCAGAGAGATCTGGAAAGTTCCACGGATATCAAGGCTTAAGATGAGGTCACGCTGGCTTAGGGTGCCCGAGTCTAGTACAACAGGTCCCCTAAGCAGCAGCAGATCCAGGCGGGACTGCGCCAGGCCAGCGTGCAGGAGGAGCGGGCGAGCCTGCCGTTTGGAGCCCAGGACAGCCAAGGGTCACAGGTGTCAGAAGGGGGCGCACTTTGACTCTGCATTTCCAGCTTCCAGTACCGGAGACCAGAACCCTCTCTGCCACCCAGCTGCCCGGGCTGTGTCGCTGTCACCATCGCTCTCGGAAACGAGGCCTCCAGTCACTGCTGTCTCGTGTGTACCTCTTGCTTCAACTGCAACTGTCACCCATTAACTGAACTACAAGCTGCTAAAGAAAAGGGCTCTGAAACCTGTCCCAGCGTTCTCTGAGCCCTTCACACAGGGGAGCCCGGCTCCCCATGGCGCTGTCCACACCACGGCAAAGGTGACTTGGATGATGGAACGTGGAGAACAGAGCTTAGATGGCCCTTGGGTGTCACATGCTTCCCTCCCCCAAACGCAGAGGTCTGGCCGAGTGGCTGCTTGCCAGGCAGGTGTTGCTTGCTCTAATGTGCGAGCGAAGGCAGCCAGGGGCTGGAGAGGACTGAACTCCATTCTGAAGAGCTGAGAGCAGGAACTTCTGGTTGCCAGGCATTCAGGTGCCTGGAGTGGGCTGTGGAATTGTGTGGCAAAGGGGGCACATTCAGTTCCCCAGATGACAATTCCAGGCCCCAGCCTGAAGGCAGCTGATGGCCCCACGTGAGTCTTTTCCCCATGTGAATTCTCTGCTTCTTGAAAAGGAGCCTGTAGTTACATTTCAGCGTGGCCAGGCCTCTTCTGACACGGCAGGCTGCTCTCCACTCAGGGTCAGTGCAGTGACCTCAAAGGAGTGAAACCCAGAGGGGTGGACTGTGACGGGGCTGAGCTGCTTAGCAAGCTGCTCTCATGAGCAGGGCTCACAGATCCAGCCACGGAGCCCGGAACCCAGGTTCTCTGGAACCCAGTTTCCTGAAGGAATTCCAACAGCCTCAGGTCACTTCGCCCATGAGCAACAGCGCCCGGAAGACAGTGACAGAGCCACCAGGTGACAAAGGTGGTGCCTGACACACACCTCTGCCTCCTGGTTCACCACTGCCTGCTGCCTGGCCGCTGAGGGTTTGTGCCGTGTGGTCTGAGTGACCACAGCTGGTTTATAACCCAGCTGGAGCATGGACACTGGGCAGTGTGAAGCGACTTTCTGTGTGGACAGAAGATTCTCCTCTTGGAAAGTTTCTGGGTGCTGGACTTTGAACCAATCCATCATTCCACGATGCTGCCGAGGGGTACCCAGAGGGCACCAAATCGGTACATTTGGAGATTTCTTAGGTCATCACAATCCTCCGTCTTGGTGCATACTCTCCGGGGCACCAAGACACATTTCATCCTTTAATTTGCAAAATTCCATGGAAGACTTTACTGGAAGCTATTTTTTTGGCCTTGATTAGTATGCAAATGAGCTGAGCTTGAGTGCGGGGCCTCCGTGCTGCACGAGGTGTGAATGATAATTGTGTTCCCGGGAAAGGGTCCTCAGCAGTGCAGAGAGAGCATTGTCCAGGCCGGGCAGGAGGGGTGAGGTCTTCCAGGCACTGTTGACTTGTTGACTTGATAAGTGGAGCTTAGCTCCGTGCAGCCAGTTATTTAAATGCTAATGAGTCTTTACCCAGCCCTTGCTTGTTTTGAGGATTCTCATTTTTATTCTGCTTTAAGCTCTGGTGGCCGCAGTGTGGATCATTCTGACATCGCCTTCTGGCCTGGCTGTGGGTGCCGCTGGATGGCCCAGAGTTTCATTCCCTTGAGGTCCTCTTCCTGCGCAGGACACAGGTCTCTGGTCCCATGGTCCCCTCCTCACTGAGATGACCCTGACTGGAAAATTCTACCCAAAAGTCACGCACAAGTCAGCCCCTATGCGAACCGATGACCCTTTTCAAGTTAACTGTGTGTCCCATCCCTTTTCTTTTCCTAGATGAGGACAGTGTTACAAGTGGCCTGATAATGTGGAAAATATAGGTCATGATATTAATTTCCTGATCTACAGCCTGCAGTTCTGTTCTGTGTTAGTCGGGCATTCTAGAGTCAAAATTGTCTCAGTACGAGGGTACTTGACACATTTTTTTAAAAATCAGGTTTTTGGAGCCACAGTTTTATACCTGAAGTGAACTCTGATAGCTTGAGACAGCAGCTCAGATGGAATCTTAAGGGGATTCCACACAGTGGAGTCTTTTGTATAACTTGCTAGTTCCTCATCCAAGCAAAAATATGTTGGAATTCAGTTTCCCTGCAGGGAAAGTGCATTGCCAGGGTCCCCAACCTTTTAATGTAAATAAAACTTGATCACTGAATGTCAGGTCTGCTAGGCAGTCAGTGAGTTAGAGGGCAAGAGGTAAAAACAGCTCCCGGCCTTCCACGCCTGTCTACGGCTGCACTGCTCCAGCCCACTGAATCAGTCATTTCCATTACCCAGAACTCAGGATCAGAGAGGATTCTGTGCATAGCAGGGTTACAGAATGTGTGCTGTGTCGGGTCATCAGTACACTGATCTGTCTGCATCCCCTGCTGCTGGTTTCCACGCCTCTGCTTTACAGGACTTCACCGGCTGCTGTGCAGACAGGATGCGTGTGGGCTGAGAGCGCTTCCTCACCGAGCTGGGGCACACTTACTTCTCCAGGGCTCCCTGCACCCCGTGCCCCTGGGCACGCTGCAGCCCCCCGGGTTTCCCCAGGTACTGCTTCTAGAACAGCTCTGGGGAGAGAGTGCCTCAAATTCCCAACAATACAGATATAACCCATGCTTTAAATTTTTGTGTGTGTATGTGTGTGTGTGTGTGTGTAAAAGTGCCTTATGTACCTTGGGGCACTATTCACATATGACCTGCACGGTTCCCCCATAGACTTCAGACCACCTCTGGGTTCCTTAGGGTCCCTAGTACAAGGTCGACAGTCACTGTATGTTATGGGCTAATCTTCTATTGGTTGGAAGCACAGGTGCAAATTCCATAGATCTAGAGGGCTGCCTATGCACACACGCACACACACACACTCACTCACACGCACACGCACACTGATTGTGTGCGGCTGAGGGCCGCCCGCGTGTGAAGAGCACCTCCATTGCTCACTCACTGCATAACTCTGGCCAAGGGACTTCGTGGGTGGGCCTGTCCCCCTCACCTCAGAGGCTGGTGGACCCCACCTCCTTTAGACTGGAGTGACCTGGACCTAGTGGGCCCCGGGGCACATGGAAGGCTTCCGGTCACCATGGGGTCTTGGCTGCATCGTCGAGCCGCCAGTGCGGGGCCAGGCACAGAGTGGGCCCTTAACTTACTGGGAAGGCAGCGGTAGGAGAGCCCGGGGGTTGATGGAGAAGCCTGAAAACTCAGCATAGAGGAGGTGGGTTGGTGAGGATGGCTCAAACATCAATTCAGAGCATGAACAGAAAACAGCCATTAAAACGGACGAAGCCAGATGCGAGGGAAGACCGCGCTGGGCGGGTGCGCGGCGGAGAGCCGGATGAGAGCCTCCGCTCTTGTCGTGGTTCCCTGTGCAAGGGTCTCGCGGCGCTCACCTCGCGCTGGGTACTGTGAGGGATCTGCTCGTCATTTAAAGCCCTCATGAGTACAGCGCCTGCCTGGTAAGCTCGGGGTCCCGAGTTCTCCTCTCGGTACCAAAGGAGAAAAGAGCAGAAAGCAGTCACAAGGATGTGTGCAGGTCTGCTGGGCTGGGCCACTGAGCCCCTCTGAGTCCGGAACCCCTGGGGCCCCTGGAGCCCGGCTGCCCAGTCCCGAGGGACCGCTGTGTGCCGAGCACTTGACAGACGTGCTCTGCTGTGCACAAATGCATGCAGGAATGACCTCCAGGTAAATGTGAGTAAGAAAGAGCTGAGACGGATGCTCACGGGCCCCATCTGGTCATAGTCCTGCCTGTTTTGAAGCACAAACCACACGTCCTCAGTGTGACCCTTTTGGCAAATCTCTACGCACACGTGGGGAGGAGATTCTGAAGCCGTCCGAAGCGACACCTGTGGCTGGGTGAGGACCGGAAGTCCCCTCTAAGAAGAAAACTTAGGGTGCACAACAAGAAAGGGAGGGGACTAAGTGGGTTTCTCAAGTCCCAGTGAGGTGAATGCGGGTCCTTCCCTCCCCTCTGGAACTGGACCGGTCTGGGTTTGGGTCAGCCGCCAGGGCTGGTGTTAGGACGAGGACACCGCAAAGCCCAGTTCTCAGGGCCTCACAACCCACCGGAGACGGGGAGGGAAGCCGAATGGAAGCTGGCTGGGAAACATGCTTTCACTGAAGGAGATAAATAGCACACTGCTGCCACATCTCTTGTCCTCATAATAAGAATTTGTCACAGCTCTCTGGCAAGTGACTCTAATGTTTAGAAACACAACTTTTGCAAATCGCTCATTTTGGTGTGCAAATGACACACGTTAGATGCTCTACTTAAAACGAAGGAATTCCTGCAGTGGAAGCACAGTCCCAGCGAAGTCTTTTGTAGCTAAGAAAAAGGGGAACACAGTCCTCCCTCCATATGCAAAGGGAGGGGCCGGGCTCTCCTCAGATACCAAAAGTTGAGGATCCTCAAATTCCTTTGAGAAACAGTGCAGCGTTCGTATACACTCTCTACATGTTCACCTGTACACCTTGGATAATCTCCGGCCTGTTAGCCATACCTAATGCAATGTCAATGCCACGTAAACAGCTGTGGTTCTGTATTATTTCTGGGAAAGTGACAGAGGAAATGTCAGTGCATGTTCAGAACAGGTGGAGTTAGTTTTCCTAGGTATTTTTGCTTCGTGTTTATTTGAATCCACTCACGCAGAATCTGAGGGCTGGAGGGCTGCGTGGATATAACCCAACTGCAGGGGGCAGGCCTAGTCTGCTGGGTGGGGCCGCAGAAGACCTGAGCCCTGGTCAGGATGGACAAGCTCTGGGCACAGAAGCCAGTGGGGAACCGGGCTTCAGGAAGTTCATGGCTTTCCGACTTCTGAGCCTGCCACAGGGCAAATCGCCTGCCACTGCTAACTCTAAATAAAACCGGAATCTTACCACGCTCCGGGCTTTGGGATACTAAGGACAAGGAGAATGATCCTAATGGTCCTAATGATCCTAACTTTTCCTGGTGTGGAGTGTTCTGCAGATGATAAATGAATAATTCCAGCTCCGGAAGGGAAGGGAGGCAGCCAGGCTGGTGGTGCATGAATTTGAGGAGTGTGACCTGGCGCAAGTTGACTGACATCGTTCCATGGAACTCATCAGGAAAGCGAGAAATCTTGTTCCGAAGCTGCAGGCTTCCTTGGGACTTAGGCTGGACCCAGGGAAGAACCCACAACGCTCAGGACCCAGTACCAACGCCCAGCCCGGCTCAGGGCTGACAGGTCGGCACAGCGCTGCTGTCCTAACTGCTGACCACACCCCAGGGCTGCTTCTGCTACCAGCACCCTGGCAACCCCTGGGGCTTCCCATATGCTGCCTCTGACCCCGGTTCTGACCTCCTCCTCTGGGGAGGTCTGCCCACAGGGTCAGATCCGCAGCAGCCCTGCCCACCGTCCACTCCCCTGGCTCCCTCACTTCATTCTGCTCCATTTTCTTCTGGTTCTTACAGAGAAGCAAAAAAACAGACTTGGTGCCTTTCCCAGCGCTGGCCTTCACCACTAGAACGGAACTGACGTCTCTGTGCACTGTGTTCATGGCGCATCCCTCAGCGAGCACTGAGCCATGCATGCCAAGGGAGAGGCCCCGCCTGTCTGAGTGTGGAACGAAGGACCCCTAAACTCCCCGCAGCGCCGAGCAGCCCGGTAGCCAGGCGCTGCCTGCCTGCAACCCCTCCTCTGCTGGTTTACAGCTTCTGCATCCGACTCAGATCTGCGTCTCTGTGATATTTTACATTCTCCTTATTCCGGGGCCTCCCATTCGTGCATCCAGAAGCCCCCGAGCTTCCATGCTGCTTCCCCTTCTCCAGCCCTCATGATTTACGACAGGTCTCTGCGTGGGTCTCTCCTCGACGAATACTGGAGGGAAGGCGCACTCGTGTGGCTTCGCACCTGGCAGAGGGAGCTGATGTGCCGTGGGTCTGGCAGGCTGGTGGGACCCTGTGCCGCTCCACTGACGGAATCGGGGACAAGCGCATGGCTGGCACGTCCTCCAGAGCTCTCAGGACATCTTTGGCACCCGTGGAGAGGTGTTTCTCCATGAGGAATCCAGAGAAGCACGTCTGGGAGGTTGTTTACAATGCAAATTCCTGGGCCCTGCTCTAAACCTACTGGACCAGAATCAGTAAGATGGAACTCAGGAGTCTTATTTTAAATCCATGTAAAAGGTGGGAAACACTTCCGGGGGGCTGGCCCTGTTTTCCACTCTCCTGCTCCTGTTTCCAGAAGCTTCCACACTGAGCAGGCCAAAGGATGCACCCATCTAGGAGACCTTCAGGATGTTACTTTTCCTCTGAGTTAACAGCAAAATGTGGCTCAGAAACCCATCACAGCAGTGTCCCGAAGGAGCTGGGAGACAGACCACGCCGGGCACAGTGGTGAAGACAGTGGCCTCAAAGCCCACCGAGGAGCAGGGGTCACAGACAGCCCTCGGCCCTCGCAGGCGCACCCCGACGTTCTCCAGGAAGGAAGGGGTAAGGTCAGACAGAAGAGGAAGCTCGGCTTCAGGAAGCTTTCCAAAGGACCTCAGCAGCTGTGAACACGCTGCTACTGGGGTGTCTCAGCATTATTTGGGGAATAGCTTTCCCCAGGAACCTCACCCCAATCACGACTCCACTGGAGTTGTGAAGAGTGGCTGTCAAAGTTATATTTGTTTTTCTAATTACAACACACTGCTCCAGGAATGTGAATTTTTGTGGTTTGTGCACAGAGATTTAAAACCTAGACATCAAAGCTTCCAAAATGATAGGAATCGAGACACCAATTTCTCAGTGTTTAAAGAGGAACAGTTTCAATTAGGAAGAAGGAAGATGTCTAATTAATAAGCTCAAGATACATATTAGGGGATTTAATTTCATCCCAGTAATTAATTTGCATATATCACAGATGCAAATATAACAACAAAACCCAACCAGAATCTAAAGATTAGCCCGAACCAGAATTTTCTGTGTTCCGGAGAAAACCTTCAGTCTGAGGACACACAGACCTATAGCTGCTCCCTGGTAGCCCAGGTTTTATGTGTCAGCCCTGGGTTGTTTGTGGGACTTCCTGAGGCTCCATGTTCTCAGCTGGCAAACAGGAATCTGCTCTGTGAATGGTATGAGCAGGGGTGTCCGAGGGGTAACACCTCTGACACCAGCTTTCTTTTCCAGTAGGAAATGTTAATTACTGCCCCCTTTTCTTGTGTTGTCAAATTTAAACAAAAGACCCCAGTAAACTGACAGGAAATTTATAGCACTTTTCCTAGTAAATCATGACCTAGAGTTACTGGCTTCAATCAATGCCGTTCTAGGGTGGCTCAGCCCGAGCAGTGGAACTTGGGTTCCCCCTCCCAAGTGCCATTAAAGCTATTCATTTCCCAGGCCCTGGGTTGGAAAGCCCCCGGACCCACCCCGGTTCACTGGACAGAGAGGCATGTAACGTTTTCGGTGCTGACAACACCCACACTTTGTAACTGAAGGTGACCACTCACTCGTTCCCGGCCGAGCGTCTGAAACGTCCACTAAGGGCCCCGTGGCCTGTGACACTGACTGGTAGTGGACTGTGTGAGTCACCGTCAGGGACTTCTGCTTAGCAGCTTCTCCGAAGTCCGCGTCGGTCAGCAGCACAGTGGAGCGGTCATCTGCAGAGGAGGACACAGAAGCCAGGGCACTCACTGGATGCGGTCACGCCCTGACCGGTGCTCACCCTGGGCAACACCGAACGTGATGCTGCAAACAAGCCTGAACACCCTGCATGGTGAGTGTCACTCACACTAATTAGGGCTATCAGTGCCCAGGGTGGACTTTGGAGCCCTGGGTTCAGAGAACAGCCACCATGTGAGATGGCTCGTTGTTCCCTTTGGGTTTGCTTCTCAGCTTATTGTAGCTGCAGATTTAACAGACTTCGAGATTTAGGCATTTGCAAAAGCTCACCTGAAGAGACTAAGGTGTTACCCGCCATTGCAGACCCCTCCCCACGAGGGCAGGGCTGGTTTCCCTGTTGCTTTGGCTGCCGGGAAGCTCTGTTCTAGGACTACCCTGTGGTTCTCTCTATTGGGCTTGGCGTGGATGCTAAACTTACACGGGTTTGGAGGGGAATCATGGGAGCAGAGCAGTTAGTTTTCAGAGACATCAATTACTCTGCTTTTGGAGGAAGGTACCTTTCCTTCCCACCTCTTCTGAGCTCTGATTACTCCTGTGCTCTCCAAAAGTGCCCCCCCTGTCAGGCTGCTGTGGGCACCAGAAGGCCGGCGGGGCTGCAGGAGCCTGGCTCCCAGAAGTGCTGCCCACCTCAGGGCTGGGAGAAGGCTCAGCTGCCGAGGTGTGGGTCATCACTGGGTCATCTCAGGATTCGAATTATGACTTTTTGTGATATTTTCTCTACTTCTTGAAGAGCCTTTTTACCCCCAGGGAATCTCTGGCTAGGATGTTGCAAGGACTGGAGCCTGGGGTAATGCTCGAGTGAGGTTAGCAGTCTCCGGAACAGGTGGCAGCTCGCCCCTCACCGGAACAGGGGTGTGAAAGCCGTGAGCATCGCAGCGAGGTTCCTGTGCCCAAAAAAGCCCTGAACACAGTGAGCCTCACGAAATCCAGTTCCTCCGGCTCTGGCAGGAAAGGAAAGCCTCTCAAAGTCACATCCAATTTCTTGGCAGAGAAGCATGAGACAGGCTGCCAAGACATCTGTGAGCACCCCAGGGGTGCTACAGCGGGCAGCAAGGCTGGGCGTGGAGCCTGCAGCAGTCACCTGAACCCCCAAAAGCCTAGTCTTGGTACAGAGACTGTTCCCTACAACCTGGGCTGCTACCTGGGGTGACCCAGTGACATTGGTTCTCATTAATGATAACACGGGCACGTGGTGTCCATTAGAAGCATGGCCCCTGGCTCCAGGGCTCAGGTGGGAATTTCAGGCCCTGTCTTAGCATGAGGTAAACAACTCTTTCTAGCCAGAGATTAATGGCAGATCCATATGGGGTCTTTGGAGTGGGAGCCCAGAGCATGTGAAAGAACTGCAGTTCTACATTCCCATCAGCAAATGCCATCGCTTCCCTGCCTGGCGTCCCTGGGGAGGCAGACAACTCAGTGACGGCACACAGGCACAGGCAGGTGGGTCTCTACCATCCGTCGCTCCAGCCCTTAACAAGTTACCAGCGCTCTCCATGGTGCTAAGCACACAGTGACCAGCGGGGTCAGCCTGCAGCCTGCAGGAGCTGAGGTGGCGGTTCTCTTTCCCATGCTTATTGGGTGGGAAGACACTCAGAGTCCAGACCCCTGGCTTGGAGTGGACAAAGCACACACCTCAGTGGCGGCAGCTGTGGGTCTGGGTGTTTCCCAAGTCCCGGGTACTTAGGGGTACCGGGAAGTGGGGCCCCTTGTGCAAAGGCTGGCCTTATCAGAGCTGGTGAGGAAAGCAAGCAGAGAATGGATGTCCAGGACAGGGCTTGATCTGATTATAGATGTCTGCTCCTTGGAGCAGTAGAAAAAACCTCCCCAGCAAAGACCTGAAGGGACCAGAAGTGAGAAAGAACTCCTGTCCCAGATGACACTAAGATGTACAGAAGCCGATTTGCCTCTACACTTGCAAATGCCTATTAAGTTTTGTGGTCACAGAGCTTTTGTGACATTCCATCTACTATTTTCCACGGCTCGGGATTTGGGTTGGGAAGGCGTGGCAGTCGCAGCCACAGTGGGTAGTGGTTATGGGGAACCTTACCAATGGTCTCCATTGTGTCTCTCTCTTCGATCAAAAGCTGAGCCCTGGGTATGTCGATGTGCATTCTCAGCGTCTGCTGTTGCTTGCTTAAAGTGTCTGAGGTCCGAGTATTCTTACTGGGAAGAGAAGAAGGACGAGGCATTAGCAGATCTCTTCAGCCTGGCGTTGTGGACGCGTGTGCCTGCATGTGAACGTGGTGGGCTGTCTGACCATGCAAGTGTCTGGGGGCAGCAGAGGGCAGACAGCACATGGGGTGAGATGTTTTTCCTCCATTCAAATGGTATTTATTAAATTTCAGCAAAGGAGATTCAGGAAAGTACAGATTGTCAGTGGAGATAGGTTCCAAGTCTACCAATGAAACCTTAGAAATCGCTATTTCTCATGTAAAAGCTAAATGAAAAGTCGCTTTAAAAGCAGTAACATGGTCACTCATTAGATAGGTTCCGGCGCTGGTAGGTGGAGGGGACGCGTGCGCCCCCCAATGGTCAGCGGTGGCATTGCGGCTGCACTAAGGGATCTGTGTGGCTTTGGGACAGATTGAAACCAACCTTTGGATCTCTGACATGCACTAAGCTTCCTGAAGGCATCATGCATTCCGGAATGGAGGGCAAAAAAGCAATTACCATAATAATTTTATCTCAAAATTTGTGTAGCGGATAATTAGTCTCAGAGTGAGCTGCTCTTTAAAAGAAAATGAAAACAGGTGGTAAAACCGCACGGCATCAGCATGGTCAGTGACAGTCTGCAGCCAAGAAACTCCCATGTGGGGTAGAATGCCGAACACCAACGAGGGCCTTCACTAGGCGTCCGCAGGGGAGGGTGGCTGCTGGGTCTTCACCAGGTCAGGAGAATCTACTAGACGTCAAAAGAATGTGTTCTGAGACACCTGTGTGAAGCAGCTGTCACTGGGACAATGGAGTCTGTGGGACGCTCTGTGGCGCTATAAATCCAGCTCGGTGCTCAGCAGAAGCTGTTCCAGGTGGTTCCTGGAGGCTCCCCCAACCCAGGCGGGGCTGCCCCTGAGAGGGGGTCACAAGATGGCTCCCGGCTGCTCCTCAAATACCTTTCCCTCCAATCCAGCAACTCCCCTGGTGCTCCTAGGACCCTCTCGTCCACTTCAGCACCAAGCGGTGGACAGATCCTTACCACGGGGAGGGTCGCCCTGTGCCTGTCCGTCTGCTGTCTCCCTGCCCGGCGTCCTGAGCAGTGCGTGAAAGCCTTTCTTTGTGCATGAATACACTTTCCCATGATCAAGGCAAGTCCTGAAAGGGGCGCTTCTCCCCTGAGAACCTGACTGTGAACCAGGCTTCTCCCCCTGCCGACGAGTAACTGGGTAAAGGACCTAATCACGCTGATTACGCAGAGCCCAAATTCAAGCGTTTTGGCCTGATTTTTCAGCTGGTTTCTGTGCTCTTCTGCATGACTTACTTAACTAACCTGACCTTTCATTTGTGGTTAAAAAAGGAAAAGAATCCCGAGATTCAAATACTGGTATAAATTGGGGGGTCTACACTTATATCATGCTTAGCCGACTGTATTTCCACAAAAACACATGGGGAGCTGGTCCTCTGTGAGTGCCCAAAAGATCCTTTAGAAAGTGCACCAGGGACTTGAGCTCGTCCTTGTACAAAAATAGCCGGGCGCGCTCGCTCCCACTCTTGTCAGGAATAGTTATGAGGCAGGCACGGCTGCTCCATTAAACCGCCCCGGGATCGAGCGCAGGCTGTGTGCCCTGGACGGCACGGGGTGCGCTGCTGAACTGCTGCACGCACCGAGCTGGCATGAAGGCAGCTGGGATGGCACCTCATGCACGGGGCAGCGAGGGGTAGAGGGCAATGTCGCCCTCGACTCCAACCACAGGCTGCCAGCCGCCCCTCGCGGTGCCCCGGCTGGTCCCCGCCGTGGAGCACATGCGCTGGCCCCGCCCGGCACCAGCACTGCCTGGCGGGCCCCCCACTTTCCTTCCGGACGGGGCTCGGTGCCATCTTTTCCACCTGCCTGGCGGCCCACGGTGGGAGCTTTCCTGACCCCTTCCCCACTCTGCCTGACTTCATCTCCCCTGCACTTATAACTCTCTCATGTGAGTTCACTGAGTCAGTCAGAGATGCTTAGTTGATTTATCTCACTCATTATCTGTCTGTCCCAGCGGAGCACACACTCCCCAGGGATGCACTCTCTGCTCTCTCTCTGTGGCCCAACAAACACTCAGGGAACACTGGTTAAATAAATCATGTTCTTAGGGGGTGCCGGGGAGGGCTGAGTGGCAGGGCCCCAAAGGGAGGAGTTTCCACTAAGTCACTTCGTCACACTGGCGCTGCTGCTGTAGTCGGTTGCATTTGTTAAACTGAAGGCTGAAGGCTGGCCCTCGAAAAGCATAAGTTGGTGCCACACACATACCACACGCTGAGTGGAATGACTCACCGCGAGCTGCAAACAGGTACTCGTACAAGTAAAAAAATTTAAAATTTTAACAATTGGTCTTCATGACAGCAATAAACCTTAAAAATATTTGAAGACAGGACCGTGGAGCTAGGGCAGCTTGGGCTTCTCCTTGAGACCAGGTTAATGGGCTGTGGAGTGGAAGCCGGGCTTGCTCAGGACTGGAAAACTAGCTGCAGGCCACACTGGGCCCAGAACGTAGGCCTGTGGTCCATCTTCTCCTGCGCCAGGCTGCCAAGTCCTCAGCCATGCAGCGGAAAGAGCAGCAAGGGTCAGAGTCACTGACCTGAAATCTTCTATGCACTGCTGGACCCGACTGCCTTGGGCTTCCGGGGCACAGCGGTGTGTTAAGTGACCTGTTCTTTGGCTGCCTGGCCAGTGAAGCTGTCAAACTGAGGCTGAACCAACCCTTCATGATTGAGGGCTTTGCTTCTGTTTCTAAATTAATCCCACCTCTCTGAGGAGCCTGGAAATTCGCTTCCGTCCCAATCACTTTCACCTTCTGGAGGAAAACCATTTGAGCCCTCTGAAGTGCTGGTGATTACTGCTTTCAGTGTTCCTAATTTCACCTGGCAGCTGCCGACTGGGAAGATCGTGGTTAATTCCTTCCGTAGCAACAGGTGGTCCTTCACCAGTGCCTGCCTTGCTAATAATAGAGAGGACGTTTTCTACTTTGCTGTCTTGCCCCAGGGATGAGTGAAGGGGCAGGGGTATATTCTAGGACAGAGAGAGAGGAAAGCCAGCCATCCTCAGTGAACAGACGTGGAGTGTGGCGGAGAATGGAGAGCAGGGCTTCACAGCCTTCGGACAGGGATGTGACGCATGCTTTGGCTGTGGACAGAGGATGCGGCTGGACCAGGAGGGAGGGAGCGCAGCCCAGGGTAGGGAGGGCAGCTTCAGGTCTCTCCAGTCTGGGAAGCTGCAGGAGGCTTGCAGGGCAATTAGTGAGGTGAGGGAGCCCCAGCGGCGCCCAGCCTACAGGGCTGCTGCTCAGAGCCCCGGGCTGCCTGCCCCACCTAGGCTATGCTCATGGAGATGATTTTAAGAGGAGCTGAAAAATCAAATTTGGTGTGAAACTTCCTAATTTTAAATATCAGAAATTTAAATTCACAGTTTGAAAGTCTGCACGAGAAAATCCGTTTGATTAGGCAGATCAGGTGTCAGAAACCAGCGACTCTCACTTCTCTGTTTTCCAGATGTTCTACCAGCTGTGCTCAGCGCAAGCACACCTGTGTCTGGCTATCGTGCGTGGCCTGTGGCGAAGGTGTCCCCTTGCTTTCTTAGCAGCCCAGCACAGATGTTAGGGAGGCCCCGAGCCACTGCACTCAGGTCCCCGTGCAAGCTTTAGCCAGAGATGCGGCCCCCAGCCTGGAGGGCGCGGCTCACCGCCCACTGCGCACGCGTCCTTCGTTTTGTCCCCGCCTGCACCTCTTCCCCCATGTCCACCATGTGTGAGAACTAAGGGCCTGTGTCCTTCCAATCATGGAACAGTCGCTGCATCCCTCGATCTGAGCATCTCGGGGTTACCGCCTCCCTGGGGCGTGTTTCACCTATGACCCACGGGCGTACCCTAAGAGCACAGCTTGCTCAAGGGCGTCCTGGGAAAGTAACCGGGTACCAGCGGTGCTCAGCGCCTGCCTCTGCATCCAGAGACGCTGGTGAGGTGCCAGGCGGGGCTCCTGGCAGGTAACACAGCACGCACTCGGTTTATAATACGTGCTATAAACCAGGTTCAAAGAGAACCACAAAAGGAAAGGATCATGCATGGGGGTGCTCAAAGGCAGAGGCCAGTGGACGGAGACCCCCTGGCCCTCGGCTCCTGTGGGGCCGATGGGGAGAAAGGAGAGCCAATCACTGCCACCATCAAGTGGCAGGTCAAGTTCACCATCAGGGCCCTGGACATTTTCTGTATTTATCTCCTAGCCTGATTCTCCTATTTCACCTTCTTTGGCTCATTATACTGTATTAGAAAGACTTTAAATACTAGGGAGGGGCAACAGGGTAGTCATTGAGCCCACACATGCAGTCTTCCTCTCAGAGCGCTCCCGAGTGGAGGCCGGACACTGTCAGGGAATCACGTGACTGAAGGAAGGGACCGGGCAGGACACAGGCACATCTGAGGACATGGAGGGGACACGCTCCTCTCTCCCGGTCAATGTCTACCCCCATAGTGTTTAAACAAAGCTGTGAACGTCTGCGGTCCGTACTCGTGACTTCTCTCCCTCAATGACTACTGTTCACATCTGCTGGACATTTACGACTGGGCCACCACAGTGCAGGCCGCTCCAATCTGAGGGTGACACATGCAGGCCATGACTTTGCAGCTGGACATTGGAGAGACAAAGGCCATGCAGCTGGCGAGGGCCACCTGGGGGCTCAGAAGGCCCACAGGAGCTGAGGGCCAGGGGGCCTCTGCTTTTGAACATCCCAGGCTCGGTCCTTCCCCTTTGTGGTTCTCTTTGGACCTGACACACTGTTAGCAGGAAGGCTGGACCTCCAAGGTAATGTAGCAAAACCAAAGCGACTCTCAGACAGTGCCTCTCTGTGCCCAGTTAATGGGCAGTGTCCTGCTGGTCGAGGGCAACCCACAGGGCAACACTGATGGCAGGCACAGCTGCCCAAGATATAAAGCTGGTATCTGGAATCTACACGGCCGACCAGGCAATCTGTGGATGTCCAGAGGAAGGAGCGGAAACTCAGGCCACAGAGCAGTGTGATACAGATTTCAGACTGTCATCACCAAATAATCATCAAGGCAAGATGGGAGTTGCTTTTTAACACACATGGGACCATCAGCTGGGGAAGCTCTTACCTCATGAGCATTTCAGCCAAACTCTTGGCATCTGGGGAAAGAAAGTTAGTATTAGTATGTGATGAATGACTCAACGTTCACTTAGACATTTATACCACGTTCTCTACAATCATTTCACAACAGGGATTTTTTATATGTAACAGCATAGCAAGACCACTGCTAATGACCCCAGCTTTACGGAGTCCTCATTTCTCCTGCAGGGCACATATTATATCTTTTATTTATTATAGAAAGGTACCACTGCTATCTGTAGCCATAAAATCACAGCCACCTATTACAGGTTTCATTACAATCTATCTATTTGTTGCTTCTACAAAACCCAGTTTTATTTTCAGTAGTCAGAAGTTAACATTCTGAAAGTGGTTCTGAAAGTCTGTTGTGCAAACCTGCCCCTCGCCACCAAAATACTAGAAGTAAAAAGCTTATGACTCTGTGGGCCATTTTGAAATGGCATTTCTATGGCGTTCTTCATCCCCAGGTAAGTCACAGAACTGTATGAGTGGAATATCACTGCTTTGGGAATGTTAAAATGCTTATTTCCAAATCAGAAATAAAATTTCACTTTTTTCTTCCGAGGACATTGCCTAGACCAGGTTACCACTCCTAACACAAGAAACCTGCATACAAATACTATAAAAAAGAAATCTATTTTTTTTGGTGACATTATTTTGAAATTCTTATTTCTCTTCAAATATAATTTATTCTTTTTATGCATTATGTCCTAGCAAAAAATGAATGTTTCCTTTCTTCCAACACAAAAACCTTCCTTTTCGCTTATTTTTTCACAGCTCTCTGAAAAGAGGTGATGTAGAAAGTTCTGTTCAACGAAAAGCACTTTCTGGAAGTGGATTTGGCTGGGAGGAAACTGTTTTCACCCTGTGCCCAAGCTGTGTGCGTGGCTCCGGGGTGAGGGAGGTGGATGCCGGGCCCGAGGAGGAAGCGGGGTCCATGTCACATGGGGACAGGTGCACTATTATTGAGGGTGTGGACGTCATGGAAAAACCCTGCCACCCCACAGAGGCAGGTACCCAAAGGACTGGAGCCCCGTTCCTCAGTTCAGCTCCCCAATTCCTGTTGCGACCTCAACATGGGCCCTGGTTTTCTGCACAGATGGGCTCAGGCTGGGAAACCAAACAGGTCCTGTCTGCTCCACCCACATGGCGAAGCAAAGGAAGAAAAATAGCATTGAATTTCCCAGTCTGAGGCTTTATATTTATCTGCAAAGACAAAGTAAATAGAGAGAATCTCTTCTCTTCCTGCATGGTTTAACACATATATATTTAACGTGCGTGCACACACACACACACACACACACAAACACACACGTACACACACACTGCCAGAAGCTGGGGACTAATTAGCTTCACTCAGCAACCAAACAGTGGCCAGCTAGTACAATACTCTACGGAAGAGAGAAAGGTTCCAGGAGCACACAGGGGACCTCAGTTCACAGCTGGACGTGGGGCCTCCCCGCCACCCGCCTTCCGCCCTCGCCCAGTGCAAACGTTGCCTACGCTGGCCCATCCTGCTCTCTGGCCGTGATCCTTCCACACCAAGGCTCCAGGGAACTGCGGGGCCCAAGGGTCTGCCCTACCGCACGTCTCTTATCCCCAGTCAGCGGGCGCCCTCCTTGGGGTCAAGCTCTTCCACAGGCCAGGGTGACCAAAGCCGCCCTGGCGGGCCCTTCTCCAACTGTCCCTTTCCTTCCCAGCCCAGCTGCTCCACCCTCCCTTTGCTTTCCTCTGAAGTTTTAAGAGAAAGTCCTATTGGCGGACACGACCTTTTCTTTCCCCTTTGAATAAGTGGAGAAGCTGGAGTCTGAAGGGGCAGGGTGGAGAGTGGCTGCAGGGCCAGGCTGGGGTCACAGCCTCTGCCGGATAATTACACTCCCTGGGGAGGAAGGAAGGGAGGTGCCAGGGACATTCAGCACCGGAGTGGGAATGCAAATCCAGCCTCTGAGAGTCACAGGCTTGTCACTACCTCCTTCTTTCTGGATTCTTAGGGACAGGATGTCAGGTTGGGCCCACCTGGAAGCATAAGCAAGGCGGACTCCCACATGGAGGGAGCACAAGCCCTCGGCCTGTGTGAGCAGGCCACCCTGGACAGAGCTCCTGGTGCTGGGATAGTGAGTCTGTCTGGGAGGGACGAGGAGGTCAGTCTCCCCAGACCCAGAAGATGCCAGAGTGGTGGTAGCGGGGGTGGCCAAGGCCTTCTGGGCTCAGAGGTTGACTGTGCTGGTGGCCATAAGCCGAAAACTTTCCTGGGCCAAGGGGAGGAGGGGGGTTTGGGTGCTGGGACCCGATGACAAGTGTCCAGGTGACAGGGTGTGGCTTGGAAGTGAGGGGGATATGTGTGGCCCCTTGACCTGCAAGGTGCAGAGCCCAGCTGGGGTGGAGGGGACACGGTAGATGGCGTGAAGGGTGTCCAGGATCAGGACAAGAGGAGGAAGTCACAGGGCGAGAGTGGGCAGCCAGGAGGGCAGGGATGCGCAGCCTGGTGGGGAGCTGAGAGGTCTGAGGGGGACACCGGGTCACCCTGTCCTGAGGCACCCGAGTTCCGCAGAGCGCTGGCCGAAGAGACGGGTGGGGGTGATTTGTGTCCATATGAGAAGAGTGACAGGAGAAAATGACAGAATGTCACCTCAGACACACTTCTGTTTAGTGGAGAGAAGAGAATCTGAGACAGGTCAGTACAGTTTTCCTTTAAAGTCTTGGAACCATAGAATCCTAAGGGCACTGGAAACTTTCAAATCACCTTCCGCCCTGCCCGGAGGCTCGGCTCTGAGGGATGCTACCACCTGCCAGCCTTGGAGGGGCTGAGCTGGGTACAGGACACCCCTAGGGATGCGCCTGCAGGACTGACCCACCTCACACCTCCTAGTGGCCCATGGGCCCCCGCCCTGTTCTCTCTGCAGCTCAGTACCCATCTCAGTTTTAGTCTGCGCCCCTCCCCGGCCTCCACCGCCCCACGCTCGCTGCTTGCTAAGTAGGGGAAGGTCTGAGTCTCATCTCCTGGGTCGTGTGTGCACCTCAAACTTCTCAGAGGGGCCTCGCCATGAGCATGTGCATCCGGCCACCAGAGCCCACGCCGATCCCACCGCCTCTCCGATCCCACCGCCTCTCCTGTTCACTCGACTCTCCCTGGTGGCCATGAGCCTCTCTCTGAGTCTCCTGTGCTTGTGACTCTGCAGAGACCCTGGTGACACTGCTCTCATGAACTCTGCAGACACAGCTCCCTCCACACACTGCCCACGCCCAGCAGACCCTTGGTGCCTTGGTTCTCTGGGCTCCCAGGACCTAGGCCCTGGCAGCTGACGTGGTCACTGTGAGTGGCTCCCTGTTTCCATGGCAACTCTCTTGTTCCCCCTCTGTTATCACTTGGGTGTAGACAGGAAGCTGCACACAGATTTATGGTGAGATGCAACTTCCTGTGCTATGGTTGGAACTGCCGGTGTCCTCTCTACCTGTCCCCGCTGACACCTCCTGGAACCATCGTCCCTGGCTGTCCTGATATCATCTCCTCTCACTTGGCTTCCACTTCCTTTCTCCTGGGGTTACATCTGCTTATCTCCCCACCACTGCTTGTTTAGCATAATTTCTAGATAAACCCTTGCTTGGGATTCTCTTCTACGAAAGACCCACTATTCTTCAGTGGGGCTAAGCGCAAATGTTCCTTCTGATTTCTGATGTTCTCCTTGCCCAGGGAGTGAGAGCGCAGGCTCCTGCGTGCTGCAGGTGCACTTGAAAGTGGGCAGGAAGAGTGAACAAAGACCCCGATTAAACTTCGTCTTCTTCCATCAGCCCTTCCAAGCCCACTGCAGTTCACTCTCCTCCCTCTGCCGGAGGCCAGGACGGCACAGCCACTGCAGGACCGCACCGGCCACCTGCAGTTTCAGCCACACCAGGGACTCCTCAGCCCCGCCAGGGCGCAGAGCCAGCTCATGAGGCCTCGGCAGCCCTGCCCCTCCTGGGTGCTCACAAGCCAGTGCAGCGAGGCCCACAATCTACCGTTTCCATGGAGAGAGACTATTGTCACCTAGCACCTCCCAGGAGCCTCTCCTTGGAAATCATGCACATCGGTCTTAGGTCTCTATCTGGGAAAATTTTGTCCCAAAATCTAAGTGAGCACCCTTCCAGGTCACTAGCCAGGGCCTGAGCAAGCCGGGTCCCTTCTCCTGGTACTTCTAGCGGTGGCAGGGGCTGGGTGCCTTCTGTGCAGCTTCACGGTGGCTGCTGTGGCAGCCCTGGGCTGCTTCCTGTGTAGCACCCGTGTCACTGCTCTCTGTCAACACCGCAAAAAGCGACACATCCCCCTCCCCCAGGGTTGGCAGGTACCTGGCAGGCCGGTGGCCACTACCTAGTAGGTTTGGAAGGAACAAAACAGTTTAACCTCACGAGGACTCTGTTTTGTCAAGCGCCCAGAGCACCCTCTCTTCCTCTCTTTCTCTCCCTCTCTCTCTGTCCTGTTCCCTCCCTGTCTTCCGTCTGATCATTTCGGTTCCCACTCTGGTTGGAACAGCACCTTTCCTGGTGCACACAGAGCCAAGCAGATGTGCGCACTCTCCCTTCCGCCCGCCATCTGTTCCCCGGGAAACGTCATCCAGACCTTGCTCTTCCGCCCAGGCACAGCTGCAGGCGTCCCCACCCCCAGCCGGGCCTTCTGTCTCCATTCCCACACATTTCTCGCCCTCTGAGGTTCTGGCAGGGTGACGTCTCTCCCGGAGCCCCGCCTGACTCCCCAGACCCTCCCTACTGCAGCGGGGCTGGGAGAGGGCAGGGAGAGCCCGCAGAGGAGCTCAGCCCGGGTGCGGCCTCTGAATGCTCCCAGATGGGCTGGAGGGGACGTGGGGAGGACACTGCTGGGAAGAGAAGCAGCTGCCCTGTGTCTCCTGAGGGAAGTGTCCCAGGAACGCAGGCGGTGACACTGGGGTCTGCGGGCAGGTGGGGGACAGCATGGCCAGTGGGAATCCGCTTTCCAGCAGTGGTGAAAGCATTAGTGAGAAGGGCAGCTGAGGTGCTGTAAGGACACACAACTTAGTACCCCAACAGGAGGCCTTGGGGTAGTGAACATCAGGCTAAAACCCCCCCAAAACCAACAAGAGCTTCTGGTGGGCAGCCGTAAGATCATAAAGCAGCGGCGATGCCACGCCCGTACCGCCTGACCTAGGCGGCCGTGTTGGACTCTCGAGCTTCCGTAATCCTGATGAGATGGCCCTTTCTACATGACTGCTCTGATGTCTAGGGAGTCTCCCAGAAGGCCACGGGGTCAGGCTGGCGATCTGTGCCCCTCGGTCCTCTGTCCAGCATGTGGGCTATGGACCAGCTCCCAAGGGGCAGGCGGAGCCTCTCCGTCCTCAGCATTCAAGTCAGCAGCTCAGGGCCAGCAAAGCCACACCGCTGCAAGACAGGGCTGCCGGACGGTGCGGAGCGGGGCTGGGAGACACACAGCTCCGCCGGGGCGTGGGAGAGCCACCCTGGGTCGGATCAGGAGTGTTTTGAGAATCACAGCTCTCACCTCGTCTGCCCATGCCTGAAGGCGGCCCGTCCCGGGGGCACCTGGCACAGGACTGGGAGCCATGCACGCTCAGGTGCTGCACTGCTCTCGGCAGAGCCGGGGCGCCCCCTGCGTGGCACACCCAGAAGTTTCTCTCCAGGGGGAGAGAAACTGTCCAGTGACTGTGCTTCCTGCCTGATGCTCTAGTTTAGGAAAACAGAATGTGCCTCGTCCAATTTTTATGGGGCAGTCGCTTGCGCGCATGCCAAAAAAGTACAAACAGCAAGAAAACAGAAAGCCACTTAGGTCAGCAGATTTGACCTTGCCGAGCTGTCCCTCTTTTATTTGCAGACTCCAGCACCTGCACTTCCCTGTGAAATGGAAGCAACTGCATAAAGGAGCCATTTTCGCCAGGGCCATAAATCCGCATTTCAGTTTTTATGAGGCCCCATAGGGCTTCTGTCACCAGCACACGCAAGTGCCAACTGGGACAGAACACAAAAAGACAGTGCACCCCAAAAGATGCCTCGACCCGAGGACACCAGGGGCACAAAGAAGGGTCACACGCGGCAGGCAGGGACAGGCTGGATCCACTGCTGCCCTCAGCTGCCCTGGGGTCACCACTGCTGGGGCGTCTCCCTGCTCCCCACTTCCCAACACTGAGACTCTTTGCTCCTTAGTTCTGCTGTAACAAGCGTGCCATTTCCGGGAGCTGAGGCAGAAAGAAAGGGGAGGAGAGGAAAGGGGTGAGAGAGGCAGAGGAGATGAAGGAGGGAGAGAGACAGGGACGCAAAGGGTGGAGGGAAGGAGCGGAGGAGAAAGCGGGAGGGCGGGAGAGGGGAGGGGGGACGCACACACCGCGGCATCCCAGAGCTCACAGGGCCGGCTCCGGATGCCGCTTAGCTGGCCTGGCCATCGTCCCCTTGGCAATGAAGCCTTAGGGTACCCAGCTTTTGGTGCCCTCCACTTCTGTGCCGGCTCCTGGCATCAGGGCTGGGGACACCTTTACTCCAAGTCTACCCAAGTCCAAGCAGCCTGGGCTCCAGCACGAGCATTTCTGCTTTAGATTAGTAAAGCCCGAGGTATTTTTTTGGTTTTTAATAAAAGAGAGCGTCCCGGTTTGTTTGCAGCGCAGAAAAGGGCCCAGGAGGACACAGGAAACGAGGGCCTTTCCTGACCGCCTGCCCCTAAGTCGTGCTCATGTGGATGCCTTCTTAGGAAATCACCTTCCGGAACTGACCAGTTTGAGAACATCAACTCATTTGAAAGCATGTTTAAACTAAGAAATTAGTTTCCGTCAGGGGAGAGAGACAGCGGAGTTATAGTGCGGCTGATTCTTCTCTGTAGCTTACGCAGAGTCCTGGCACTCTGGGCAGGCTCTGCCGGTGACCTAGGCTTACTGGTGCCAACATGGGCTTGCTCTCCCTCGGGTGACCCATGCTTTAGAAAGAAGGATGCTTTTAGCACTCCTGGAGTTGATAACTTGACCTGGGAATCAAATTTTTATGAGGCCTGGGCTGCTGGGATCTCGAGTCCTGCCAGTGACTCACGTTCTAACCTTGTGCTTCAGAGGTTGCAGAGTCAGGGGAAACCAGGGCATCATAAAAAGCAAAATGTGGTTTCTGAACTCCCGGAGAAGGGTATAGGCTTAAAAAGCAGTACTTGTAGATGACTTGAGCTTTAGGAGGTCGCCACGCTCTAAAATTAGCAAAGCACTCAGAAGGAGAATATAGGTTGGCTGAACTGCCTGAGTCCCACTTTCTTCCTTTTAAAATTATTTTTATATAAAATAACATCTATTATGCTCATCTAACCAGGTTGCCTGTCAAGTGTACCATGCATAGAAACATTTTAATCGTTTCTAGCAATCAAACAATGCAACCAACACATTGAAACCACCACAAATTGCTCTCCCATGGTCAGCAGTATCCACTAAGGACCTCCACAGTATTTTTCTTTGACTTGAGTTTCCTTACTCTGGGTGTTGATCCCAAACTGTGTTTGCAGCTTTAACACATCTGTAAGAATGCTGACCTCGTTTGGGGCAGCAAAACCACAGCGAGGATCTCTGCCTTGTTCGGTCATCTTTTAACTGGGCGGTTCTCCCAGTGAGTGTCGCCCTCAACTCCCCATCTGCCGATTCCCTCCCTGAGCAGGTTGGACAAGTCTTGTGTTCTCAGTGATCATTTGTGTCACTGATAATTATTTCAGAGGGGCAGGCTCAAAGGCAAAGGTTGGTTCCCTAGAAAGTGCCCGTACAGCCTCCATCTCCGCTTTGTTTTTTAAGGTAGAGCTTCTCATGGTCATGGACAGATGAGTACCTGACCCAGTACCACCAGAGTGTCACCTTCTGCAGCCCTGGGATGGGGTCCAGGGTGTTCTTTTCTCTGCAAGACTTTGCCATGTTCTTGTGACCAAACAGAAATGGTTAACAAGACAGCGCTACTGTGAGGTTTAAGCAATGCTCCCTCTGGTACACAATGGAGAGTCACTGAGAGCTCATTAGACAGAATGCACTCCGGGGTGTTCGCCTTAAATCTGGGCAGGAAGAAGCGGGGTGCATCACGCACCCCATCTTCCCTTCCTTACTGCAAATTCCTAAGTCTTTCCGATTCACGATTCGAGCAGCTTTCATTAGGCCTGGACACAGCCCGAGGCCACAGCCCGAGGCCAGCTGCTTTCCTGGCATTCTTGGCCCGTGGCACGTCTCAGGAATGAGCCCTCTCTGCAATGCCCCGTGCCAACTGCTCTCTTCCTCTGTCTGTGTGGCCTCTGCCTTTTATTCCTCAGTGACGAGCAGACACAGTGACCAGCCCGGGGGATGAAAGCCATGTCTGGTGTGGTGTCTCGCTTTCTGCACAATGCAAACTACAGAGTGCTAGTGTCTAGCAGAGAGGCCAGCAGGACGCCATCCTTCTAAGGCAGGCCCTGAGCTGAGGGGTCCTGGAGAGGGGGAGAGGACGGCAAGCACCTCCCCTGGCTGACCTGTGCACATGCGGGTGCAGTCACGAACGCTCTCAACGGGGAAGGCAAGGCGAGGTGCTTGGGCTCTAGGAGAACAGCACAGACGCCACGGTAGCCTAGGGGGCAGGGGCCAGGGCTAGGAGCAGGGACCTGGGGAGCCTGGCAGAGTGCAGACGCAGCAGGAGGCACGGCCCAGAGTTTAACCCATCTGCTGCTGAACTCTGGGCTTCACCACTGATCCCTCCGGAGGCTCTTCGAGTGTTGAGAAGTGTGACAATGCCCGGCTTCTAAATGCACTGAGTCTGGCACAGCCATCTACTCGGACACAGACCCTCCTGGGACTGGAATAGCAATTTCCCTATGGCTGTTAGATTGCACGGTGCAAGGGGATTATAACAATGGCACCTTGGCACTGTAAGGACAGACCCTGCTAAGTGGGTTCACTTTACGCTGACCATCTGTACACACTGCCTGCGTGACGTCTCCATGGCGCTCGGCCACTTTATGTCTTGCAGGTAGCCCCTTTCCTTCTCCCTGGGGGGCATGTCTCCCTCTTTGCACCGGTGCAGGATCTGTTGGAAGGCCTTGCTCTATGTGCCGGACATGGTCAGCAGCGGATGCTTTGTGTGGTGACCTCCTATACTCAGCTCAGAGCAAGCAAGCTTTCTCTGGCCACCCACACAGCTCGGGGCACGGGTAGCTTAGGATGCAGGCATCCCTCAGGGGACACCTGTAACACCGCAGGGGACACCTCTATCACCTGATCTACAAAGAGCATTTCAATGAGATGGATGGTTTCTCCGAATTACTGAGCTGGGGGGATTTAGGCCAAAGGACTGTTCACACGTGGTGCGTTTCAAATATTCTGATTTCCCTTTTTGGCAAAGCGAAAGCCCCATGGTGGGGAGCGGTGCGGATGGGGGAAGGAGTGTGTGGACTTCACTACTCTCCGTGCTCCGCCCGGATGACGGCCGAGGAGAGTCAGCAGATACCAACGTTTCCTAAATGTCATGGTGTGGTTTGGGGGTGTCACGGATGTGTTCTGAGGAGAGTGCCTGAAGGCCACGGGTTACCCTGCACAACACTGATGTGAAACGCAAGCACCCTACGCACCCACTTTACCAAAAAGATGCCTTGGGCAGCACCCAGATGCAGCTGGGTGCAGGGGCCCCCTTCCGTAATCCCACCACTCTGGAAGGCTGAGGCAGGAAGACCACAAGTTAGGGTCCTGCTTGGGCAACTTATCAATTTCCTGTTTCAAAATAACAAACGCAAAAGGCTGGGAATGTAGCTCAGTGGTAAGACACTCCTAGTACCGCCAGGAACTTTATATACGCATGTTAGACTTTTGCACATGGAGTGTTCTAGCTGAAAGCACGCCTGTCCTCACAGCAAGGGCAAGAAAGGGCTGCTGGCCAGCACGGAGGACAGCCTCTCACGCAGGGTGACACAGAGTGGGCGCTGCGGTGATGGTCGCTCTCTGTCTTCCTGCATTTCCTACGGTGAAGACTTACGCTGGGCTTTGGTGCCCACTTCCGACCTGGGACAGAGTGTCTCCTGCCCCCCACAGCTTCCCTCTACCATAACCCCCCCCAGTTTCTGTTTCCAGGTGATAAATGATTTCTCTTGCCAGAGTAAACCTGATAGCGCTTTTCAAAGAAAGCCAAGCTGAGAGCTGCCCCTGTGGGTCTGTGCCTGGGGCCAGGCCGGGCCGGGCCTACCTCTCAGCCTCTTGAGCCGCTGTTCCCGCCGCCGCCGCCTCCGCACCACCAGCAGGAGCAGGAAGAGCAGGAGCAAGCCCACCAGGATGCAGGAGACGGTCACCAGCATCTTGAGCCCTTCGTTGGTTGCCAGTCCCTCGTCACTTTGGACAACTGACTTAATGAGTGGAGGAATTGTACCTGGAAGCAGGGCCACGGTGTTAGATGCATTGATGAAGGCAGCGTGGCGCAGGTTTTAGGGATGGAGGGTTACAAAGGTCAAGCCGTGTGATCCCGGGCCGTCCACCGAGATGGGATGGGAGGAGGCCTTCCTGGCTCCTTGCTAGCTGATGTGTGCATTCTGGGTCCCCTCCCCTGCCCAGACCCCCACTCTGCAGCTCTGCAGGAGACACCCTCTTGTGCCCTGCTGCCAGAGGGCGCCCACACATTTACCTGAGATGAAGTCACTGTCACAAGGGCTAGCAGCAACTTAAAAAACTGCACCTCTGAGGAGGAGCCAGGGATTTGGCAAGCGGACAGGAAACGGTCAGCAGGGAGATTGCCCCGGACACGCTGGCTTTTATAGGAGCTTGAATCTCTCCTTGTGCACTTGCTCTGGGTCTCTAAAGCAGCTACTGACTGTTAAACTGTGCTTTGTTATTCGCTTACTCTGCATGGCAGGTGTAGACCAAGTCTAGGCTTCGACTCCCATTTTGGGGACCTAAGAGCTAGAGACAACTTTTCAGAAGGAGACCCATCTGGGTCTCTAAAGCAGCTACTAACTGTTAAACTGCGCTATGCGATTCAGATGCTTTAGAATTACGAGGAAACACTGAAGTAAAATGAACTGCGAGCTATTTTAAGCTGCTTTCTACCCAGGGGCTGAACACAATGGGTGAGAGAAGTGAACTGACATCTGCTTTTGTGGGGCACAGAGCTTCCTACCCATTATGTAAGGTGCTCGAGCCCACTGTCTTTTCCAAGCAAGAAAGGGGCCAGAAGTCAGTGCTTTAGGGAAAATAATGCAAAAATAATAAATTTCTCCCCGAGCAAAAATGGTCTTTATCCTGCACGTAGTAAGTGGAGCAGGAATAATAGGGTCCCTCGCCCTCTAGGATCTTTCTGAGAGCAGGCAGAGAGCTCTCCCGACTTCACGGTGGTTTTGGCTGAAAACCCAAGACACCAAATGCTCAGAAAGCAGGTGAGAGGTGGGCGAGGGAGCTCGGGAGGCTGCACTGGTTTGCAAAGCAGGACGAGACAAGGACAGACAGGAACATTTGGCAAAGGAATGGAGCAAGGAAGAGTCAGAGAAGGAAACGGGGGAGTCGGAAACCTAGCCGGTCTGAACGCACAGCTAATTATCACTGTTTGTTTTCCCAAAATGAAAAAAAAAATGCTTCAGGCAGACTGTGACAAGAGAGTGCAGCTATATATCTGCGAGATTGGTTTGCAGAAGTCTGTTGTTTTTCTCCAGGAAAAAGAAATATGCCCTCACATCTTGGTGGAATGAAACTATTTAGGAATCCAGAAAATTAAACGAGCTCAGAAGATGCTTTTTTAGTTTGTGATCCTGGATAAAGTAGAGCCATGCACCACTTATCACACACATTTAGAAGACACATCTACCACCTGCCGAGCACTCTTTAAGGCCCGTGGCAGTTCCAAGTCCTTTCTTTGAGTAGCTTCCAGTTCAGCGATCAGCTGTGAGTGCATCTCCAATGTGTACATGCCAACCCCACACCCTGCCTGGTCCCTGCATATCACAAGGAGCTGCCGTGGGCCCGAGAGTCACTGTCACCGATCGGGGCTCTGCAGTGAGAGAGACACACCCTCACCTGCAAGTGTGCATGTGAGTCCCCCAGCCCTGAGTGTGTGAGCAGTGTCCCAGGCCTCGTCCCAGAAGAACGGACTCCCGCTACGGGAAAAGCCTGGCTGTAAAGGGTGCGCTGCCTGCGGCAACACGCTGTGACAGGGACACCTTGACGTGCGGTCAACTGCAGTTGAGGGCAGGAGTGGAGGGAGGGAGCCCCCAAGTAGCACAGGCTGTGGAGGGTGGTGGCTACTGCTGGGCTGTCCCCGAGCCCTGGGACAGAGCTGACAGTAGGTGGGAGTCTAGGCTGCCAAGGGCAACCAGGGGGAGCTCCCCGCAGCCGTGACTCTTGGGGAAAGCCAGGGGAGTGGGGTGCTGGCTCGCCCTGGGGGAAGCAGCGTCTTGTCTTGGTCTCGGGCAGGATGCAGGGAGGGCTGGGGCTGCAGCCTGCGGGTGGGTCCTGTGATCTGGCCGTGCCAGGGCTGTGAGGGGCTAGGCCAGGGCCGCACACTCTCTGTGGACAGCTGGGCTTTGCCTTGAGACAAGAGCGCCTCCTCCCGGGGTTGCTATTACAGAGAAACCACTGCAAAGCCAGCACTAGGGATCTGAAAGGTCTCTACTGAGACAGATGCTCGCTTTTTTACTGTCCTGGGCTGGACATTTTCTCAGGTAGTGATAAATGGCCCTTGACACTAGAGAAGGGGCAAGAATTCAGATAATTTGTTTGTTGTTTGGTTAAGAAGGTGTGAAGCAATAGCTCACCTAATTTTAAGGACACACATGGAAGCTGTGTGTGCCCAGTGTTCTTGTCTGCAGTGTATGTGTGCACTGTGTGTGTACAATGTGTGTGTGCAGTGTATGTGTGTAGTGTTGTGTGCAAGGTATGTGTGTGCAGTGTGTGTGTACCTGGTGTGTGTGCATGCACAATTTGTGTGCACATGGCATGTGTGTGCAATGTGGGTGTGCATGGTGTCTGTGCATGGTGTGTGCACATGGTATGTGTGTGCAGCATGTGTGCATGGCGTGTGTGCATAGTGTGTCTGTGCAGGGTGCGTGTGCACGGCATGTGTGTGTGTACAGGTCACACTGACGTCCTTACTCCATTCCCCACAGCACCCCTGCCTCTGCTCAGAAACCCGCATGAGCCCCCAGCCATGGAAACTATTCGCACATGCAGTTTAAGGGCTTCATAAGGCAAAGAGCAAGTTGTCATGTGGTTGGGATGGGGTGACAGGAGGGGTGGAGACAATGAAAGTGAGGTTAGCTACACCTGATACAAGCACAGTGCACAGGGCAGATACCTGCAGCCCGGGGTGGAGTCTCTCATGCATGGGGCCCCCAGGGTACACGGCCTCAAGGTCACAGACGTGGCCACCTGGGCATAATGAGCTAGGGAGCCACAAAGAACCAGCTGGCAGGCCCCAGACCTGACGGGCTTTGTGGGCGCAGGGTGGCCGGGGGGTGCTCAGGGCAGGGGCAGGCACCCGTGAGCCCCTCTCCCCACGAGGGCCAGCGGCCGGAGCTTACTGCCGTCGTAGTTGAGCGTGGCGAAGGTGCCCTGCTTCTCGGCACAGCCTGCGCTGCTGCAGACGCGCATCTGCAGCTCGTACCACGTGGCCTCCTGCAGGTCGTACAGGATGTAGGACTTGGACAGGGAGGTCCGGTGAGCCGTGGTCCAGACCGTGGTCCCGAAGGGCCTGTACTCGAGCGTGAAGGAAGCGATGGGGCAGCCGCCGTCGTTCCAGCCGATCAGGTTGAGCCTCACGCGGGTGCTGTTGATGCTGGCGAACAGCTCCTGCTCTTTGGAGAACTGGGGCTCTGTGGAGAAGCCGTGCGAGGAACTGGGCGTGGGGTGGAAACGTCTGCCCCACACTTCGTCCGCCCCATGCTTCACACACGCACTGCCCTTGGGCTGTTCCCTCCCCTCAACCTGGGAACTCAGGCCAGGCCAGTGGCACGGGTCACTCACAAACATCCGCTCTTAATAAAGGTCTTAGGGCCAGCGGGTTGTTCCCAGCCTCACAGAACCCAGCATAGTTGGGTCCTGTCCTGTCTTATCCGGAGTCTCGGAGCTCCCCGAGGAAAAAGCCAAGCTCACACACGAGATGATGCACTGTGTTGGGCTGACCCGGGTCCATTTCATGAGCAGGGACCTTACTCAGGAGCAGACAGGGTCTGGGGAGCAGCGACATGGAGCCCCTGCTGTCCAAACACCTGGGGCCAGGGGCTGTGTGGCCACAGCCCTGCGTAAGTCACCCCTCATTGTCTGAAGCCAGAAGGCAGACGCTCAATTGCCACTGCTCGTCCCCCTATCACCTGAGTCCACCCCACCACCCAGACAAGTCTCGGGGAGACCTGCGAAGACCTGGCCTTTCTGGCTGCGCACTGTTCCTCTGAGCTTCGCTGCTCTCAGGCCCGGGTCCCCAAAGACCTGTGCTGGAGACTTCAGAACCGCAGCCCACAGAGAAATGTGCACAGCGTGGCCGGTTAGGTGCTGCCTGAGAAGGGGGACCGGGAGACACTGTGGGGGCTCTAGATCGATCTGGGAACCTGGGAATGAGGTTGGTGAGGGAGAAGCTGACTCCAAAAGAGCAGCAAGGACAAACCCCACGTTCCATGGCACTTTCGTCAGGATCAATTGCTGCTACATGACACCCTTCTCTTTTACTGGAACTGAAATCGGGAGCCGAGGAATCCAGGGTGCACTGGGAATTGGCTGTCTCTCTTACACTGCGACACTGCTGGGCTCTTTTTGTGAACAACAAAACCCAAACCCACAAGCAAACATGCAAAGAGACGCTGGGTCTTTCTGGGTTCTAGCCCCCGACGCCCGCCTCTCACTGGAAGACAGACGAGATCTCGGGGTGACCGGAAGCGTATGTACCTTTCCCTAAGGTTTTGGCTTCTATGATTTCACTGATGCGTCCGGGGCCAACTCCATTCTGGGCGGTGAGAGTGAACTTGTACCAGGTCCCGCACTTTAGACTCTCCAGGCGGTAGGAGCGCTCGCTGGGGCTGATCGGGAAGCTGCCCCACTGCTCGCTGTTGTCCTCGGAATACTGCAGTATGTACCCTTCGGGAAAGCGCAGAGTCTGTGAGCACGGCTCGCTCTCTGCTTCAGTTCTGTACAGGTCGATTTGGGCATCTGGGGAAGGGGACACTAATGCCCCAGGATTCCAGGACTCTGACCCCTGAGAGAGGCACTTTGCTGGCTGCCCGTGAGACATGTCATTCACCCCAGACATCCACAGTGTGGCACTAATGGGGCGAAGGCACGACCACCTCCAGCTCCCCTTTAATGCCACCCTGGGCAGCAGGGGACGAATCCTGAAGTGCTAAGAATCTGCCCCTGGGGCTGATGCCCAAGGCCTCGGGCAGAGGCAGGGGTGAAGCTGAGCTATGCTGGAGCTGCTGAGGGCCTGGGAAGGGGCCGTGCTGCCCAGGGGCAGGTGTGTGAATGGGCACAGTGGCCTCCTCCCCACCCTCCCTGGTGCTTCTGCCTGGTGGGTTTGTCCCCCTGTCCTGAGGCCATTCTGACCTGGCTTCTCTTTAGTTTGAAAAGTCCCTGAAACCACTCATTCCTGCAGACGTCCACTCTCTGCTCAGCTTCTGCAACAGCTGGCGACACCTGCCTGTTTCTCGGCACCGACCCAAGCCTTTGCTCCTAAGGCTTCACACAACCCTGGGCAATAATGTCACCCTTCCCCAGCACCCGTGAAGACTCTGAGACCCAGAGAGCTCAGGTGCCGCGTCCCAGGAAGCCACAGTCCTCAAGCGCGCCTGCCAGGACCCGTGGTTCCTGGAGCTCTCTTTCTATTGCCTCCTTCACACTTGTCACCTGCAACCAAATTTCTGGGGGCAAATGTGTCCTCTCCACTCTGTGCCTGTCTCTTCTAAACGTTCACAGCCATGCACCCTGGGATGAGGTCGCTGGGCACTTGGGGTCCCGGCCCCGCTCAGCCCCTGCTGGGAGACCCCTCACTCCGATGCCTCCCCCTGCCCCACCCGGGTCCATATGCACAGCCCTCCTCCCAGGCCCGTTTCTCTCCCTGTGCTGGTGTTCCAAGCTCCCCCAATGCCTGCGGCCTAATGTTCCAACCTCTTCTCCAGTGAACTGCACACCTGAGGCTCGTTTCCCCCAGCTTCTGCCTCTGGGAACTCTGTCCCCAAAACGGGCCCCTGTGTGTCCCTATGCCCCACTGCGGCCCTCACTGGCACAGCACACCTGACCTAGGACACCTCCCCTGCCAGGAGCTTTGGGCCCTGCCGCATCTCAGTGACGCCCTGTCCCCTCAGGGACTCTTCATCAGTAATCTTGGCCTGTGCACACATCCTTCTATTCTCTGCCTCAAAGTTAGTTTTTTATTATATAAATAAATGTATGTATTTTGCAGTGCTGGGGACTGAAGCCAGGGTCTTCACACTGAGCTGTATCCTGGTCCTTCATACGGTTTTTTTTTGGTACTGGGGATTGAACTCACATTTGCCAGGCAGGCACTTATGCTGCTGAGCTAAATCCCTGGCCCAATATTTTTTATCTTGAGACAACGTCTTGTTAGGTTGCCAAATTGCCCAGGCTGGGCTAGAACTTGCAATCTTCCTGCCTCAACCGCCCAGATGGCTGAGATGAGAGGCCTGAGCCACTGTGCTCAGCTAAAGTTTATTTCTTTGCGGTCTGCAGCCCCGGGCCCTTGAGCCCCACTTGTTCTAAGAAGGTTCTGCAGCCTGCTGAGAGCCGCGCGGCCCGGTCAGCGAGGCTCCCGTGCTCCTGGCTGCTTCCTCGCTGGAAGCCACAGCCACCCACCCTCTCCAGCTTCCAGCTGCGGGCCCTGTGACCCCACCTGTTCCCAGCTGTCCAGCACCACTGGAGAAAGTCACTAAGTTCTAACAATCACGAGCTTTGCAATTTGTGCTGCCTATCTGCAGCTGGGTCCTGGCTGCTGCTTGGCGACGCCTTTATCCGTCTTCTAATGACGCCCTGTGTGCTGCAGCTGCCTCAGATGCGTCCCACGCTCCTCAAGCCCGCAGCGGGCCCTCACCCCTAATCCAGCTATTTTGGAACAGGAGCCTCACTTTTTCCTTCCTACAGAAAGGAAAAGAGAAGGAGCAGCCGCAGCTACTCCCGGAGCCGCGTCAGTGCGGCGGTGGTGAGTGCCTGACCTGGGGAACTCGGACAGAAGGGACAGCAGCCCGCGGTGCACTAGGGCTTCCGAGGTATCGGCAGCCGCCCCAGGCCCACAGAGCGGCCTGCTTGCCCCGGCCTGTCCCCGCCTCCCAGCTGTCTGCTCCCCATCTTCCTCGGTTTCCTGAGTCTAAGCCCTGGCCTTTCTCTCTTGCTCTAGGGGCACTTTGGTGGTTCAGTGCTCCACTCCTGTGTGTCTTCAGTCTCTTCCTCTGGACACCTCTGGTCCCTTCCCCCGGATGGCTCACCACGACCCTGCCGCTCCCGGGGATGTGGTGACCAGGCTGGCTCAGTGCCCCAGGGGATGTGGTGACCAGGCTGGCTCAGTGCCCCAGGGGATGTGGTGACCAGGCTGGCTCAGTGCCCCAGGGTGAGCCTGGCGATCATTTTCCTGCTGTGTGTCAGAAGCGAAGCCCTCACGCAAATAAGCTATTTTTCATCTAAGCTCTATGCCCTTTCTGTCCCCTGACTTTATAAGGCAGAAGAGTAACCATGGTTACGGGAAAGCTAGAGAGCCGGCAAACTGAAGTTGCCGCGTCCAGAGTCTCGGGGGAAAGACTGCGGTCCCCTCCCCGGCTTGGCTGTCAGCGTCTCCCTCAGTTCCTGTGCTCCAGGCAGCTGGGGGAGGGGAGTCTCCGGACAAATGGTTTGAGTTTCAATAAATATGGGAAAAAATACATATAATTGCTTGCTCGGGAGCATTAGTGATAGTCTGGTTGGGGAGATACACCAGCGGGTAGCAGTCAGCTGACGGAGCACTGAGAGCCCACGGGCAGCGCGGTCACTGGCTGTCACCGACGTCATTACCTCTGATGGAGCTGCCTCCGTTGTCCCCCGGGAGCCAGGAAAGTGTGATGGAGGAGGATGTGGTTTTGGATACAGTGAGCCGGGGCTGATCTGGCGGAACTAGATAGAAAAACGGTTTTTAGAAAACAAGAATTAGTTTTTTTACATCTTTACTCCTCTGTAACAGTCTTTACCAAATCATTTTTAACATCCATTTCTTAAAGAAGTGTGTTAGGTTGCCAAAATATGCAATTCGCTTCTGTCAAAATGTCTGTTTCCGTGATACCCTGGGCCAAAGAGATAGAGCAGAGTGAATCTATTATTCAAGGAAAACGCGGCCACATTTCTATGTGGATTTACACCTAGCCTGTTTCCCTACCAGGCCTTGGACTGCCGAGCTGCCCATCATTAACTGAAATCTTTAAGCTTCCCTCGGATGCAGGCATTATTTCACTCTGAATCTGAGCCATGAAGTTCATGAAGATGATAAATGATGTCCCCTTAGCTATTCTGCTTTTCCCAGGGAAGGGGCCAGGGAAGAAGTAGCTAATGCAAAGAGAATTGTACTAATTGTCACTTTCTAAGCTACTGGCCTAAGACCCCCTCCCTCCCCCCGCAAGCACTCAGCTCTGAAAATCTCAGCTGTGCATCGCTTTGTGCCACATGAAGTGAACCCCCACACCAGACTTGAAGGGTACCCACTTCTAAACAGTGGGCCTCACTGTAATTTTGGACTGGTTGTGAGGGCAGAAATAATGAGGAAGTTCAGGATCAGGCGCCCAAAATAAACAGAAAGCTTCATGGAAAATGCCTCCTCATTTCTCGTGAGAGATACCTTTTATCAACCCAAAGGCCTGAAAAACAGCCCGTGTCTTTTGAATCTTAATACCGTATTATCTTCCCTGAATTCTCCTGACTGCAATTAACTTGAAATTCAAGATCAATTTTGCAATATTTCAAAAAAAAATACAGCCCTTTGCCTCCATTTTGATCCCAGTGAGGACAATATTGATTTCAATTTTATTTGCTGAATGTATTAAAGTGACAAACTCCAAATCCAAAGCAGCGTGTGCTTTGATTCTTCCTCTAATAAAATTTCACTGTGAGCCTCAATCTGAAGGCAGTCAATAGCCGTTTGAATTTCTGCACACAATTTTAATATCTTTGCAAATGGTGCACATTTTGTGGATAGCAAGAAAAATACCTCACAGTGAAATACATGATTGAATATTATGGTGGTACACTTAGGGTTGCAATCAGTATCCTAGACATAGATTGCTCATAAAAACTGAGTTAATTGGCAGACATAAAGGACAACCATTCCGGCATACTTTTCATCTGTGTTTTCTGGGTTGTACAGACTTATGCAAATCGTGCAATTAGTGGAAGTTATTAGGGACTTTTAAAGAGCTGTTGCATTTTATATGCAAAAATATATTGCATCCGGTGTTTCCTCTGAGACTGCAAATGCTGTTTATTTCCTCTGATGTGTCCAAGTGTGTTTTCCAAGTTGAGTACGTATTCTTTTGTGCTATGAAAATAGCAGTTAGTGTTTTACCGAGGCAGGTTTCTAAGTGTGCTGGGTCTTGCACCAAGGCACACACACGCAGGCTACGTCCAGGAGGCCCCGGCCCATACCTTGGACTTGCAGGTTTAAGATGATTTCGTCCGAGCCCCAGTTGTTGTTGGCGATGCAGCTGTAGTAGCCAGAGTCTTCGGCCTTCACTGTGCGGATGACGAAGCTGCCGTTGCTGAAGATGCTCCTGCGCCCGTCAATCGTCACCAGGCTGGGCGTCCCGTTACTGCCTCACAGGAAGAAGAATGCACAGATTAGAGAAATTACCACGCACATGGCGGAGGCTGGGCGGAAGCACTGAGGCTCCCCCTAAGCCCACGGCGCGCTTGCAAGCTTTCCATCGCCTGCACTGGGAAGGAATCACACCGGCCGCTCCGTGGAACCACCCGAGCCTGGGTCCTTTCTCTGTGCAAACTGTGGGTGGAGCCTAGATGGGCGTCAGCCGCCTGGCTCCTGGCTCGCCTGTGGGTGACTACAGGAGACACAGACTGTGCTGCCCCGGGCCCCTCTCTCCTCCCACGCAGGCTCCCCCGCAGTGGTTCTCTTGCTGGCCATCCTGGGAACCCCTCCTGAGGGCGGAAGAGCCAGGCAGACCAAATGGCGTAGGGCAGGCTAAGTCTCAAGGCATCTCCTGGAGCCACAGAAAGCCACCGCTGGGGGTGAACTGGATGCAAACACGCTGGCTTCCTGCACAGTGCCATCACCACTCCCATGGTGGCAGTTTATCCGGTTGACTGGGGACATTCCTGCAGCACGCAGGACACCAGCCTGACCCTGGGATCTTCGGGATTTCCTTTGCATTAACCGATTTTAAATGCAGTGAGAAAAGCGGTCATTGGAGCCGGCTCATTATTTTAATACTTTACACCTCTTCATTGTTTGTGTTCGAAAATAGTCAGGGTTTGAATCTATTTTGTCAAATCTCTATCCTGACGGTGAATTCTGAACCCTTTTCTCATATCCTAATTTCTTTCCCTAAAGAGAGATACAATACTTTTAAGAGATGTGAGCAGAGGACACGTCACCCACTTTCTCCCCTTCCATCTTGGCTGCTATGATTTTAATATTTACTATTGAGTCTGGAAAACTAGCCTCCCTGTGAGCAAAGTCCCAACGCGTTCCCTTCCTTCAAGTTATCTCAGTGCGTGGGAGTCAGGGCTGGGGTTAGCAGGTCTGCCGTCTCCAAAGAAAGGGCTTCACAACAGTTTGGGGTCCTGCTCTCCTTTCTACACAGGGGGCTGAGCTGGCTTCCACAGTGGCCGTGTGTTGTCTTGGCTATTTTCCTTGCAAGCAAGCAAGGAAGTTCCAGGCTCTGGACTTACAGGACAGAAGCAACTTGCAGTTGTGATCAGAAAATAAGATGGATGTTTAAACTTTTAAAAGATATCATTACAGTAAAAGATACATTGCCATTAATCCCTCGTGCCACTTCGAAGACTCCTCCCATCCTCCTGGCCGTGTCTGCAGCAGCTCTGGAGTCCTCTTTCCTGAGGGTCTTTAGTTGCGCTGTCCTGGCTGCCTAACTGTCCTGAATCAACTTAAAACATTTCCCTTCCACAGTCACCTTGACTTCGGGGAAGTGCCAGAGCCAGGGACAGGGTGAGTGGGGGCGCGGCATCACGTTTTTTACAAGCCTGCCTGTCCACTAGATGGCGCTCGGGGCAGCAGTCACTGTATTTTTGATCACACCTCACTGTAGCCACTCAGGAAAGGACTCCAGAGCTGCTGCAGAGAGTGGTGACAATCATGGGATCAGTGTGTTCAAGGCTGGGGAGGGTGGCGAGGGGATTCATGGGAATGGGAAATGCTTTTATTTAATATTACTGTGTGTCCCTCACCGCCCGGGATTGCCACTCCATCTCCGAAGCCGCCAGTGTCCCTCAGGCTTCCGATAAAATACACAGACTCAGAGTCACGCCCTCCCACCCTGGCCGCGTCAGGACGAGGGGCTGTGAGGACACACATCGGGTTACTGGGTACCTGTCTTTCATCCACTTCACTGCGGGAGCGGGGTCCCCGACAGCTTTACACGGCAGGACGATGTCTTTCATCCAGGGAGTGGTGACCGTTCCACTGAAGGTGAGGATCCGCGCCGGGGCTGGAACGCCAGGAGAGCGGGGCCCAGTCAGCCTGGGGACTTGGGCTAACAGAGCTGGACTGACCACCCCCCCCAGTACACAGAGCAAACCCCAGAGTAGGAAGCCAAGCAACTAACATCCCAGCTGCCACTGCCAAGCCCGAGCACCAGGATTATGAAGAATCTGCACTGCAGGGTTCACTGAGACCTGAAAGCCCCCTGGTTGCACTGTTTTCTTCTGTTAGCTAAAGATGGGGAGTCCAAACGAGACATGCGGAGTTTTACAAGCAAAAAGCAACTCCAAGCTGTGTTTTCTATGAGGCCAATTCTTTCTCAAAGCACTTTATGAAGCCGTTCATCTCCACCCTGGAACTGCACACTAAAATATACTTTTAATATGCGAGACAATAGACAACGCAAAACAGAAGCCCCAGGAGAGCGGAAGAAGCAAACCGGAGCGATTTCTATCCTTCAGTTGTGCGGGCCTTTCCTGACTGCTTTGCCAGTGTGCTCTGCCGGGACACGCAGTAAGTGAAAGGGGCATTTCAGGTGGCTTCTCGTGAAGGGTTTGCTTGGGCAGCGACTTGGACAGACCTGACCAGCCCAGAGCTCCTCCCTGGTACATCGTGCTCCGGAGCAGTTCCAGAAGATGGAGACCCGAGAGCTCGGGGGACCCTGGCTGAGAAGGGGCCTCCTTGAAGACAGATTTCTCCAGCCTGTGATGAGTCATAGAGCTGGCAGACACCAAGACGCAAGCCTCGCAGAGGACAAAATCAGCCCGTGACGTCCACCGGATGCCACCTTCTGAGCATGAGCCGGGGCAGGAGGCTGCTTCCCTTTATCGGGGTCAGCATGCTCAGGCTGCCATGGGGCTGGGACGTCATGTCCCACTGGGTGCCCAGCCTGGCTACCTGCACAGACACCCACCCCTGAGGGAAGGGAGCCCCAATCTGATTCTGGCCCCACAAAAATGGAACCAAGTGTCAGGACCTCGAACTGTACTGAGACTTGAGGGTTCGCACTGGCAGAAGAGGGAACGGGGCTGGCTTCCCAGGAAATGGTGGTGTCCCAAGGAATGCAGGGTTCCTGGGACTGAGTCAGCAGAGAGCTGTCCTGGGGTAGAACAGGTCAGCCTCGGTCTTCAGGTCAGTGGAGGCCACTCTTCTGTCTGTTGTTCTGAGAGCCCGGGGCAGGGGCAGACAGGAGCAGAGATGAGAGCCCCAGAAGCCAGGCTTTGGGGGGACAGGGAATCCTGCAGCAAAGTTAGACCACATGTTTGAAGCAACCGCTCCTGAATAAGGCATTCAAAGGCAGGGACAATTTGGCAACCGTTGATATTTCTGATTTTAGAGCTTGGTAATCAAAAGATCTCGGTCAGGTGCCCTGGACTTCTGGCACTGGTGGCTTTTACATTTGACTTTTCAATCTTTTTGAGACTGTCCTTTGAATTTTGGGGCACATCTCCAGCAGTAAAGTGGGGGCGATTAGGGAAACTCAATTTGAGGTAGGGGCTTTGGGGCCACTCACTTTTATAGGGGATGTTTCGGTGAAACCAAAGTGGCATAAATGCGTGCCTTATACTCACATTCTGATATTCACAGCACTTTTTAGTTTGGTCTCACTCATCTCTCCTCAGTCACCTCCTCCATAGGAGCAGCAGTCCTCTGCTTCAACCCAGGCCAGGACCGTGGACGCTGCTGCTGGCCCCTCTACCACCCCATGACCGCACAGGGCTCTGTACACACCGCGGCACTTGGAGGTCGCACAGCCCTTGTGACCGCCCGCCACACTACACTCCCGTGGCCCTGCCGGGGACTGTCCCTCTGGTGGACCCCTCCTGCTGCCCAGGGCCGTTCCTCTGCTCAAGCTCGGACCCCCGCTCTAAAGTGTCTAGCTCTTCAGCAGACATGGGGGACACGAATGGGAACTGGGCGTGTCCTGCACGGAAAGAATAGCTGCTCCTTCCTGCAGGGCCAGCTTCCGCCTCCTGCTGGAGCTCTGTGACACAGGCCTCCTCCGATTAGATTCACGGAGCACGGAGGTGTGAGGGCCGCCCCAGCTGGCCCAGCCTCCTGCCCGCTTCTCCTGGCCACTTCAGGGCGAGTCAGGCCTCTGCTCCCCCGGACCCCGTCTCGCCGCCTGGCTCACGCTGTGCCCCTCTGCACCCCACTCCAGCTGCTCTCAGGAAGGCCAGCCGGGCCCTCTCTGTGGCCAAAGCCGGTACAGCCCCAGCACGGGCTCGCTGCACCCTCCTGGCAGCAGATTCTCCCGTGACCGCCCTTCCTTCCTCTGCTTTTATTTCTCTTGCTCTGTGGTCCTGAAGTCAGGGCAGTGCTGCTTCGGCTTCCTGAGTGCCGGAAATCCTCCAGCTCTGGGATGGTCCCGTGCTGTTTTAGGCACCGGGGTGTCCAGACAGACACCAGCCGTAGTATCTCTGCCTCCTGCTGACGTCTCCCTGTGCCAGGCTGTGCCCACTGTGTACGCTTCCGGGTGAACCCGCCCAACCCCTTGGACATCAGACGTCCACACGGCCTCGGCCCCTCCTCTCTGCCTCTCAGTGCGCCTCATTCACCACCACCTGCCCGACCTGTGCCGGGCCCCGAAGCTCCTCCACACCGTCCTTCCCTCGTCCCCTCAGAGCAGGACCGGCCCACCAGCCCTGCACCCACACAGGCCCTGTCCCCTCCTTTCTGCCCTCTCCATCACTGCACTGGTCCACGCTTCGTGGGTATCCACTCGGCTTCTGCCCTGGCCTCCTGCTTTCCCTGCCCCACCGGTCCCCAGGGCAGTCCAGACACGGAGGCTGTGGTGGCCTCAAAGACGCTCACGGGCAGTTGTAACAGATGCCCGTGTGTAGCAGCAGTGACGGGGACTCCCCGCACGACCTTTGAGGTGGATTTTTCTAAACCAAAAGCTGTTAAAATAGTTTACCACTCACACATGGTTACACATGCACACATGCATACACACATGAACACACACGCACACACACATGGACACACATGCATACACACACACACACACAAAGATGACCGTGTGGCTCTCCAGCACAAATCTGGCTTCTCTCTGAGTAAATCCAACCTTCCTAATGGATCCCGCAGGCTGGGCCAGAGCTGGCCAGCCCCTGCCTCCTTCCCGGGTTCCTCAGGGCTCTGGTGCCTCCTGGCCCCACTGGGGTCTGCTCCCCAGGGCCTGTGATGCGCTTGGCTCTCTCAGCTGGTCCCTACTGACTCTCCCACCTCCCTACCGCCTTTCTCAACTGTCCTACAGCTGCACTGCTCACCCTTGGGTGCCCGGGCTGCCCACCAGGTCTGTGGCTCAGGGCTGCCCCTCAGGAGGTTCCTGCAGCACTTATGGCGCTGGAGAGTTAAGCACTGAGTGTGGTACTGTGTCCCCAGAAAAGCAGGGCTCCTGCAGTCAGGTAGGAAATAAACATGGCAGGTCCGGATCACCCTGAGAGGACCCCCTGTCTCGCTCCCCCAGGTCCCCCGTCCTCAGGCTCTCACCTGTCTCCTGGCCCTGCCTGGCAGATGAGCCGGCCCAGCCTCCTCTATACCACGGGTGTGGGGCAGGGTCATGCACACCGTGCTGGTTCCAGGAACCTCCTACAGGACCTCCCTGCACTTTCCTGCCTCTGCAGCCGGACACAGGGACTGGGGGGCTGCAATCCACAGGTGGATGAGGCCTGGACCCCAAAAGTCGCCATGTGGAGGGAGCTTCCTAGCAGCCACTGGGAGGCTGTGCAGTGTCATGGAGATGCAGAACATTTGCATGGGTGTTGGGTCCCCTGACTCAGCCCCTGGGTCTGCAGTTCAGTGCCTGATACACAGCACACGTGTGAGGTAGTCGATACAGTGCCCAGGAGCTGCATCTGCCCAAAGCCACCGTGTGTCCCACGGAAGGGGCTGTTTTCAGGGGGCCCTGACTATGTCACCGCCTGGCTGTGTCTGCAGACACAACTCGGAAAGCACAGAGGCAGGGGGAGGTCCAGTGGCTCCTGATCCTGCATCTCCCTCCCCGTCGCCCAGGGGCAGCCTTCTGGCCTGTGCTCTCGAGTTTAGCCCTGCCCCTCAGGTCCCTGTGCCCGGCCCGCAGCAGCAGAGAGCAGGGGCAGCTCTGCACCGAGGTGCTCCCTGTGCGGGCACACGCCCTGTCCTCCTGCACTGCGCCTTCCCTGCCGCCGTACACCTTGGTACCGGCTTTCAGAGCTGAGGTCAGAGTGCCACACCGTCAGTTTTTCTCCTAAGGCTCCTGGAGATAAAGGGCTGATGCTCCCTCCTCAGAAGCCACCAGGCTGCTCCTGCTAGCCTGGAACTGCCATGTGTGGAAACTGACTCACTGTGAGGGCTGATTCTGGGGACCCTGGAAACACAGGAAGGTGGTGACGGCCAGAAACAGAGAACATCCAGGGTCTACATCGGAGGGACGTTTTGCACAGCACTGGGTTCTGGACCCAGGGCCTTCCCATTAGGCAACATCGCAGCTCTTTTTAAATGTTTCTATTTTGAGACAGATTCTCGTTCAGGTGCTAAACTGCTCAGATTGGGCTTGAACTTGAGATCCTCCTGCCTCAGCCTTCCAGAGTGCTGTGATTTCAAGCACCACCATGCCCAGCTCTATATCAGCTTCTTAAGGAGCAGACACCAAGGTGTGAAGGTGATGTGTTCTCTTGTGAGAGCCTTTTCCCTCTGGGGGCTCCAACTTTCCACTTAAGGTCCTTGTTTATAGCATTCTGCCAATAAACAGGTAATGATATGCTTATATTTTCAAGGTTCCAAATTCCAGGGACCAAAAAAAAAATAGACATTTTTCCTTCAGAAGTATGAGGCCTGACTCTGACTGGAGCAGAAGTTCTTGAGAAAACGTGAAGTGGTGATATTCAGCTACTCCGAGGGCGCGTGGAGGCTTTTGGCCTAATTTCCCCAAAGACGGTGCTGTGCTCGCTCTGGCACAGCATTTGAGCCCCGGGGTGGGGCGGGGTGCTGGTGCGGGTGGCACGAGGGCCCAGGGCTGGGCACCAGGAGCCTGTTCCCGCTAACATGCGATGTTCTGGGCTGTGTGACCCTCAGGGCTCTGCAGGTTTTACAGCACCGAGCAGACTTAGCCCTGTGAACCCCGGGGCCCAGCTGCACGCGTCGCACCTTTAGCCAGTGGCTCCACCGTGATGATCTCACTGCTGTTGCCTCTCCCAGCCGACGTCACGGCCACCACCCAGACGCTGTACTGGCGATTTCGACTCAGGTTAGGAATTCTGTAGGAAAATGAGTCAGGGGAGGCTTCAAATTCGCTGATCACCTGTGAGAGGAGACAGAAATGTTCCCACATTCAAAGAAACAAGTGATGTGAACAGGACTTTCTAAAGGTGACTAACAGATTACCCATCGTACAGACAAAGGCCACAGTGCCCGCCCTCCAACAGGCCAGGTTCCCACCATGGATGGTAACGAGCAAGCTGAGGTGACCCCTGGATCACACTTTCCCTGCAGCAGCTATGACAGCCCCCCAAGAGTTGTTCGCCCTTCAACTTTTGGGGCCACAGCACTTCTGCTTTTGGCTCAGGTAGAATAAGAGTTAGTTTATCTCTTCTACCTGAAATGACCCCGGAGCATGCAGAGGACTGGAAACAGAGGTTTTGAAGACGGTACGCAAGGGGTAATGTGTGCCAGGGGAACAAACGATGTCAACCTTACCATGCAGGGGTCTTGCATTTTTGGGAGAGTTTTAAGGGCATCTGACAGGAGCAGGCACTGTTCCCAGCTCTGTGTGTGAGCGCTGGGCACTGTGACTGCGGGTTCTTCCCTCAGCTCCAGGATACCTGGATCAGCTCAGCTGAACACCAAAGAGAACCCTCTTGAGATTTCTCTCTGTACAGCTCCTTTCCAGTGCTCTCCCTATGAACTCCTACTTCCTCTCCTTGGTTCTGTCTTCTTTTTAACTTGAGGAGACTGCTGGGACCCTTTTGGGGGCCCCCTCTGTGTGCCAGTTGGTAGAGCATGAGACTCTTAATCTCAGGGTCGGGTTTGTGCCCCACATTGGGTGCCAAATGCAGAGATCTCTGTTTTCTGTCCTTTTTCTCAACCATGCTGAGGGAGACACTGGGGCGGGGAAGCAGTGACTGTTGCCTAACGTCAAAGATTACGCATCAGCACCTCAACCAGCCCTATTACATTGCTTGGAGCCCACTGAAGGGAAAGGAAATGGCCCGGCCAGCTCTGTGCAGATCAATACATGGAGACGGGGCCCAGTTTAGCCAACGTGGAGGTAACTGGTCTTTACTCAAGAGTCGTCCAGGTGTCCTCCACAAACGCTTTCGTGTGATTGACACAGACGTTGATTTATGCAGACAAGTACAGAAAAGTTATAATTGTATTAGAGCCACATTATAACTGCATATGTTAATAACGCAACATGATATATGAAAGATAAAAAAGATCCAAGTCAAATTTGAGATAAAATTATAATTTTTGAGATTAAAGAAAACCTCAGTAGACTAGATTATTGGAATATTAGATACTTCAGGTACAAAAAGTTAATAAATTTAAAGGTGTACTAATAAATCACAAGGAGAAATGAGGATTAAAAATTAACAGAACATTAGTACCTCATAGGACTGTCAGGTACCCAAAAGACAGAGAGGTTTTGGTGGCAGGGAGCTACCAAAGAAAGGGTCCAGGGCAGGGAAAAGAAGGGAATAACAGTTTAAAAAGTCAGCAAGATCTAAACATCACAAAGAAAGGGGCTCAGTGATCTCTAGCCACAAAAATATGGAGTGCTACATCAAGCCACAGGATAACAGAATTCTTTAAAAGAAATGACAGACAACATAAAAGCAACCAAAAGACAGACATGTTCTATACAGGGAGCAACTTTAGGATGACAGCAAATTTCATTTTAAAAACAATCTTAGTAAGAAAACAATGGAAAACATCTTTAAAAGTACTGAAACAAAAGTGTAATGGAATAAAACAAAATAACAACAAAAACCCAAGATTCTGTACTTGACAAACATAACTCATCACACCCACAGTAGAAGTAATGTCAAAAGAAATCCTTCCTAGTGAAGAGAAAGGGTAGCAGGGGGAAATACATACCCAGAGGAATGAGCAGGAAGAACCAGCAATGGTAACTAGTCACGAGAGTGTATGACTGTTTTCTTATTATTCAAATGCCACTAAAATATATTTGTTAAACATTAATAACAATATGCTGTGTGAAAAATACACACAAAAGTAGAATGTTTAACAGCGATAGTCTAAATGGGATGAGAGGAAAGATGGAAGTAAAGTGTGTGAAGTTCCCAAGCTGGAGCAGGTGCCTCACAGTGGACCTCAAGTTAAACATATGGGCTCTCAGCCCGGAAGCCACTGAGATTACAAAACAGAAAGCAAAATAGAGCTAGTGAGCCAACTGAAGAATAAAATTTCATCATTAAAAATTCATCTAAAGAAGTCAGATAAAAAAATACCAAGTGGACACACGGGATCATAAAACCCCACAAACTACAGATTCAAACCTATCCATCTCAATAATTATATTAAGTGTAAGTGGCCCAATAATCAAGGGCAAAGATTGTCAAACATGACATAAAAGTAACACCCAACTGTGTGCCATATACAAGGAATGGATTTTAAATAAAAAAGTACTAACAGATTACAGGACAAAATTTGTGTATTTTAAAACATATGAAATTTACATATTTTAAACATACAGAATTTATGTATTTTAAATAAAAAAGTACTAATAGATCAAAGGACAAAATAGTTATGGAACACTAACCAAAATAAATCTGGAGGAGCTTTAATAAGCACCAGATAAAACAGACCTAAGAGTAAAGGACATTATCAGTGATCAGGAGGTGATTTCACCATGACAAAGGAGTCACTTCCTTTAGGGGAAAGAACAGCCCTAATCAGGTCCTAAACAGGGCCGCAGCTGGGTCACATCTGAGAGGGCTGAAGGCCACCCACAGTGGCAGAGGCCAGGCCTGCTCAGGACAGGGGCCGAAGCTACCCCAGGGCCAGGCGCTTCTTTGCTTAGGCTTCTGGAGTCACAGTGTGAGGGTGACGGGGGAGGCCTCTGACAGGGTTCCCTGTAAATGGCACAATATTAACTTAAAACAGGACCCTTTGGCTCTGGATGGTGCTTAGTTCAAACACTAACCCTCCTAGCGGAGGGAATAAGAGAGGAAAAGTGAAATGGGAAAAATTACTCAGAAGTTCCCGCCGGGCGGGGCGGGGCAGCCAGTTATCTGAAGAAATCCTCTCCTTAAGGCTAAGTGAGAGGCGCTCAGGCTGAGAAAGAAGAACAGATATTTCTTCCAGAAAATGTTTCCTTGGATACTTTGAGTTGCAGTGGTGCTGAGGGCGTTTACATTTCATTAAGTTCTTTTTATGAGATACCAGATTTTGCAACACAAGGCCCTAATGGGAAGGCAGGCAGGAAGGCAGGAAGGAGGGAAGGAGGGAAGGAAGGCAGGAAGGAGGGAAGGAGGGAAGGAAGGCAGGAAGGAGGGAAGGAGGGAAGGAAGGCAGGAAGGAGGGAAGGAGGGAAGGAAGGCAGGAAGGAGGGAAGGAGGGAAGGAAGGCAGGCAGGCAATGCACTAATTTCTATCTAAACTTCAGGATGCGGGTCTCTCTTCGGACACTGGGTGCGCATGGTGGGAAGGGATTCTTTTTATTTCCGGACGTGTCCTGGTTCTCTGGCAGGGAAGATACATGGGGACTCTGAAGCATTACAGGAGGTCAGAGAGAAGAGCAGGGGACAAAGCCCAGCATCCCCTCGGCAGGTGACAGGGTAAACCCTGAGGTGCGCAGAGACAGGAGCCCCTAGTGGGAGGCAGGAAGGCGTCCCTTCTCTCCAGGTGTAAATATTTTACTACCCAAATCATTCAGGGTTCTGACAGGGACAACAGTGCCCGTAGACTGTGCTTTGTCTAAAGTGCAACTGGACCCTGAGGGACCCTGAGGGACTGCAGCAGGGTCACTGGTTTGGGAGGGGCCTAGGGACTGTGGATTCGGGGCAGTCGGCATCCCAGGCTCGGGCCCAGGCACAGGTCAGCTCTCCGTGGCGACTCTGCCATGCCGCTGTCTCATTCTGCTCCACACCGCCGAGAGGGAGCCTCTCACTGGCGGGGACCCGGGGCGGGCAGCATGCAGGACCCTTGCTGTGGGCGTGTGGGCTCCCGAGCCTCCAGGCTTTGTTGCAGACTCGGTGCTCATAACTAACGTGTGGGCTTGGGGTTGCAGTGTGAGCACTCAGACTCTGGGAGTTTCGCCGCCGCGGAGGACAGGGACCTTGGAAACTGGGCTGCCGATTCCTCTGTCACCGGTCTGAGAAATAACCCCGCGCTTTCTCGTTTGAAAAGTGTTTAACACCTGGGCTCTCGTGCGGAGCCCCAAATTAACCTAACATTTACCATGCTTTCATCGCTCGTTGGTGGCAGCTCTAGGTGACAGCCGTGCTTCCTGCTTCTCGGTCCGTTAGGGTCAAGGGTGGCTTGAGAAGGGCAGAGCCGGGTGGGACGCTCCCAGCAGGGCCAGGTCTGCGCGCCGTGTGAGGGGCGCACACAGGTGAGCCATCGCGGACGCCTGGGAGCAGCGGGGCCCCGGGTGCTGGCCCGGGGTGCCGCGCGGTGCCTGAGCACACTGCTGAGGGGGAAGGACGGGGAGCCGAGGAGGGGCAGGTCCCGGGCAAAGCCTGCGGGCTCCACAAGCACAGCCCTCTCCTCTCGGCTGGGTAAGCAAATCTACTCAGGAGCTCTAAAACCATGCCTGCTAAAGATGGGGTCCCACAAACAACTCCGAGTGGGGTTCACAGCCCTGTGCGAGCCGCCCGCCAGCGCACAGATCTCCTGGTTAGCTCCTGTCCCTGAGAACCGGAAGTGATCGCAGCTTGGTAAACAGAATGTTAGTTAAAAAAGAGGTATGATAGGATTCTCACCACCTCCCGCTAAAGTCCGGAAATGAAATCATTTCCATTCCTCCGTTAAACCACCCTTGTCATCGCTGAGGCGACACAATAATATTCCCAAGGGGCCTGGGAAAGAAATCGTGAAAACTTCAGGCTTTGCATTTGAAAATACATTTGTGGCAAACTTTGGTAAAACTGCTGACATCTTCCCATCCCCTAGGCCGTATCCAGAGCGGAACGTGCAGCGGTTGCTGTACAGTTTTTGAGGAGTGGACCGCAGACACTCGGAGGGCCGGGCCTCCCTGGTCGCTGCCGTAGGACGGTCCGGTGGAGGCCTGGGCTTCCGTGGCCCGAGTGTCAGTCCCCTCTGTCTGGGCTCCTGCCGCCCATGAGGAGCCCACAGTTATTTTCCCCTTCTGATGCTGATGTGGTGGCTTTCCTTCCGGGCTTGAGAGCTCTTTCGCACATAAGCTCAAATGAGTCGCCAGGACCTACTTAAAAGCTCTTCCATAACCTCTGTAAAACTAGGGCTTTACCTAGATTGTTGGATTCACTCTTCCGGTCAGTCGGGCCCAATCTGCCCCTTGTCCTCAGGTGTCTCGCTGCCCGCTGCGGTGGTGGCCTGGGAGTGCTGCAGCTTCTCTCCCTGGGGCCGGGCCCCGAGGCTGGCCTGGCCCCTGCTCACCCGCGGAGGCCTTGGTCAGTGCAGTGCGGGGGCTGCACGCAAACCAGCCACGGGTAGGCTGAGGAAAGGCGAGCTGCGTGGGGTGACCACCCCAAGGGACCCGAGTGAGACAGAAAACAATGTGCAGAAACTGACCGCGAGCCCACGCCGCCGGGGCCGAATTACTTAGCCTGTCTGACCGACACGGAAATAATTCCACTTCGGCAACATTTCAATTAACTTTTTAATGAAAAACTAATTCTATCAAAGAAACAGAGTGCTTCCAAAAGCGCTGTGATCTGATTATTAACATGCGCTCTTCAAGAATCTTGCAAGCTCTGACTCACGTCCTGGTATTGGGTACTGATTTTTTTAAAAAAATCTATTCCAAAGCAAAATAAGCGAAACAGACCACTCTTTTTTTAACAATGTTTTGCGATCATGGGAAATCTTTGTTTAGTGGTAGAGAAATGGTCTCCCCTCCAGTAGGAACGAGCAGTTCGCTGGGTTGATTGGAGGTCTTTTAATTCCCACGTGTGATTCACTGGGACTGGGTTCCGCTTTATCTCCTGGTGTCCATTTCCGGAAGATGATCGTGGCCTTACAGTGTCACAAGTGTCTTCCTGAGGACACAGGCGGACAGGCCCCGTCGGCAGGACACACAGCCCGTTGGCCCATCCCCGCGTGTCCTGCTCGCTTTCCTGGGTGTCCCACAGCTGCTGTTCTGCACGTGGCTGATGTCACTTTGCGTGTCTTTCAGGTACAGTGCACTTTATTTGTTGGGCTTGTTGGTTTTGGAAGTGAATGCAAGTTGACACCCAGGAAAGGCACGGGGATGGGGCTCCTCGGCGACGTGGGTCCCCTTCCACTTCCCAGCCCCTGGCCACGAGCACCTCTGTTCCCCACATCTCGCCTCTTTGCCACCTGCCACCCCAGTGACTTGTCTGCCCAAAGCACATTACAGGACCAGTTTAACTCGCTGGTTGTCATCTATTTGACAAATTCTGCAGGGGAAAACTAGTTCTGTGCCGTAAAACCCAGAATAGAAGTGAGTGAAAAAAACTATTCTTACTTATGAAATAATATAGGCATAATACACAGCGTTAGAAAAATAGCTATTTCTGTTACTCTTAGCTGGAAGTGGTTCTAAGGCAATTTGCTCCCCTCAGTAGCACACGCGCCGGCCTGTGGCGGGCTGGATAAAAACGCTGTGATGTGTTCAAGCCGGACTCTTTCCAAGGCCGTGAGAGCTGGCGAGGGGAAGAGCGGCTTAGCTGGACGGAGACGGAAAGGAGGCCAGTGGAGAGGGGCTCACAGGAAGAGGACGGAGGGCTTCAGGGCGGTGAAGCTACGCCGTGGACGCGCCCACAGCGGCCCACATCGCCCAAGCCCACAGAGTGTCCAGCACCAGGAGCAGGCTCCGGGGTAGACAGTGGACTCGGTGACCGCGATGGGCGGGCAGAGGGGCAGTGTCAGTCACAGATGTGCTTCTCTGGGGCCGGGTGCTGGCGGGGTGGGAAGGGCGTGTACAGAGTCTTCTGCTCAGTTTTGCCGTGAACCTAAAAGTGCTCTAAAAAACAAAATCACTTCTATTTTTTCAGGCCATGTTAGCCGAGGACACTGAGGAAGATTCTGGCACAGGAGTGTGTCCACGCGGCACAGACCAGCTGTTGGAGCTGAATGAGAGCCACCTCAGTGCTAGGATCCCTGGTGTCTATCTGCCAAGAAGGGCAAGTAGTCGGGCTCCAAAGAGCCCCCAGGGGCTGGTGCTGGACCGAAACCCCACTGCCGCAGGCAGGCTCTGCTTCCCTCGGCTCTAGGAATAAACACTGGGCCGAAGACTGGAAAGGCCGAGGTTTCTGCAGCGCTCTGAGACGCGCCCTCCTGCCCTTGAGCAGCCGCAGCCATTGGACGGCTTCAGGTTGGGCCTGGCAAAACCAGTGACTGCCAGGGACAACAGGAGAAGAAAATTGCCATGGTGATGGTGCAGCGGCAGGCTGGTCCTTAAGGCTACACCAGCAGGGTGAAGGGCAGCTGTAAAGACCGGCGCAGATAATGGACTTCCCGCCACTGTCCCCAGGAGCAGAAGGCTGGAGCGGCACAGATAACGGACTTCCCGCCACTGTCCCCAGGAGCAGAAGGCTGATACACAGGTGACATCACTGCAGTGGGACTGGCCGTGGAGCAGGGAGGTATTTCCAGGGAGCTGCAGGAGTGCATTTGTGAGGCTCTCTGAACTGGGACTGATTTCCGCATGTCTGGGACGTCTGTGTAGATGCTCAGAAACTTCTGCAGGTTTCTCCCACCTGTGAACCGCTGAGACAAGAGCCCCAAAGAGTGGGGAAACCTTTTCTGACCTCAGGGTACCTGGCAGGTGCCCGTCAGTAGAAACCTGGCAAAGGCCCCAGGAGCTCAGCAAGGGCAGGGGTGTGAGTGATCACCGAGGTGGTTCTGAGGCCAGGTGGCCACCTCGGAATGAGGACGGCCACTGTCAGGTCACCAGGTAGAAGACCTGACTTCCACGTGGGTGATTTACAAGTGCGAGCATTTAATCTGAACCCTCAGGCCAGCAAGCGTCCCAGGCCCGCAGCACACTCTCCAGCCCCGTCAGGCGGCAGCTTCATCCACCAGTCGGCCTCTCCCCAAGGCCTCGCGCTCAGCACCCAGAAGACAACACAAAGCTGCATCTCCACACTTTTCCAGCGCACTGCCAAGCGTTCCTGGGCACGGTGGTGACCAGGCAGCAGCCCGGAGGGGCCGGAACAGAGCCAGTGCTAGAGACAGGGGAGCAAAAGCGTGGTGCTCAGCAGAGCCTGCGAGAACAGGCATCGTCACATGCTTTACAGGAGGACCCTGTGCACGGGCTCTCACCCTGCACACACAGGCACCTCCGGGCTGCGGTGGGGCTCAGACACTGGAGGCGGAGCTCAGCAGACCCGGGGTGGGACGGGAGCTGGGGTGGAAATCTGAGCAGGCCCCACAGAAGATCTGTGAGCGCTTTTAAACTAAAAAGCAAGAAATTATCAAATTGCACAAAGGCAGGACACGCTCAGAGTTAAGCTGGAAAGGGCAACTGTGCCTGCTGGCAGGGATGGCACGGCAAAGGCCACTGCTGTGCGGCTGGCTCTGCACGCAGATGTCCAAGCCCTGAGTGAGGCACAGGGCCAGGAAAGCAAGCACGTCCCAGAGCTCCGATGTGGGAGCCTCCTGCCTCAGCCTCCCCGAGTGCTGCGATTACACAGCCTGTACCACCACACTTTGTCTAAGAGACAGAGGATTTTGAAATCAGATAGCTCTGCAAGAGCAGGATACACTAGAGCTCAAAAACACAGCAGCAGGACCGAAAGAGTAGCAAAGCTCAGAGAAGGAAGCGTGCGGTGCCTTCAGAGAGGGACGGTGTGGTGGCAGTGGCTGTCACCACCGGTGCGAGAGGTCAGGGTGGTCAGGGCGCCCCGCCTCTCCTGTCACTGGGCAGGCAGCTGCAGTCTGCTCCGGGCTGGTCCCACTGAGGCCGTGCGAAGTGCAGTCTCTCGGGGCTGAGCGGCTGCCCACCCGCCTCTGTGGACCAAGGAGCTCGTGGACAGGTGAAAGCCGCTCTTCCTGCCTTCTGGAAACGCTGCTCAGAGCAGGCAGCCCCCGGGGCCGGTCTGTTCTCACTGGCTGACCAGCAGTGCTTACTGGGCACCTGAACCCGGAAAGGCCGATGAAACTCGTGCTCATTGGTCAGCTTTGTGCCTCCTGTGGGTTTCGCTTCCGCAGTGGGCGGATTCTGCTACCTGATTTCTAAGCTCTGTGTGAATCGGCTTACCCGGGGGGAAGAGCTCTTCTGTCCTGGCGCCTAGCTGAGGCTAACACGTCTGCGATCTTTCCCAGAGCGCTTTCCCATCCGAGGAGGGGTCGGGAGGGAAACAGCTCCACTGCTCTCCAGCCTGGGAGCGCCTGGCTCTGGGATTTCACTGCTCCTGAGCTGACAGTTCAGACAGGGATAGATTAAAATCAGCAGCCAGGGTGCGAGTGTCGTGTGCCCGAGGCTCCGACCCAAAGGAGCGTGGAGGTGCCGAGGCTTAGCTCCAGGTGTCCCGTCCACGGTGGATGCGGTGTGAGGTCCCGGGACCCAGCACGGCTTCTAGGCCACTGGCGACAGAACCAGACTCCTTTCCAGAAACTGCAGCTTGCCTGCTGCTCGTGAAGATTCGAACCTTGGCCTCCTGTACTGAGCAGAGCTGGGAGGACAGCGTGGCGTGAAGGCTCGTTACCAAGAAATACGCTGAACACGTTAGACTTAAGTCCTTTCTCAAGGAAGGAAGAGGAATTGGGCAGTAAGGGGTTCCCCAGGGGACGCTGATAAGAAGATCAAATTACAGGGCATCTTGTGCTCTGATTTATCCTCCCATGTTCTACATCCAACTATGAAATCATTTCCAACAAAAAAGACTTAGGAACGTGGGACCTACACAGAGCTCGTGCTGCCCCCTGGTGGTCATTATGACACACAGGCAGAAACCCTTAGACCACAGATACTGTCACAGCCTTCTTTTCTGATTTAAAATCGAATCACAGAAACTAAGGATGAGGAAAAAGCCCTGCCCTCCAAAAAAAATTGATAGCTCTTGGTTGATTCCTTATTTCAAGATAGGTGGTAAAGAGGATTTATAAGAATTCACTCTCTGAAGGCAAATGTACTAATGTTCTCCGATCTTGGCTCACAAGGTATTGTTTTATTTTAAGCAAACACGTCTCAGATGATGTTTGTAGTGAGGGCAGGGCTAGGTTTATGGCCTTTGTTGCAAAAACGAATGAATGATGTGGCCCAGAAGACCGTAGGCACCCAGTGACCATCCCTGCCATTTCTACCCCTACCGGATTTTCTGAGTGGCCAGAAAGGACTCCGCGATGTTCCTAGGTGGTCCCGGCACATCAGCGGGGTGAGAAACTGGGTCACCCTTGCCACCTGGCCTCCGTGACCTCAGGTGTGGCCAGAAGGTCACCAAGTCATGTTCCCGCACAGAGAGCCACGGCGCAGACCCTGGGAAACCATGGGCTCCCCCTGCAGACTGCCCGGCCGTGTTTCCGGATCATGTGGCTCTTCCTCTTTCAGGAGTGTGACCCACACTGAGATGTGGAACCTTAAAATGTAGACTTTTCTGCCCTTAGAGAGGAGCACACGGCCAACGCCTCCTCCCCGCGGCCCAGGAGCAGCTACAGGAACACGCGCGGGAGCCGGGAGCCGGGAGCCGGGCGCCGGGAGCCGGGAGCCGGGAGCCGGGCGCCGGGAGCCGGGAGCCGGGAGCCGGCAGCCGGGAGGCCTCTGCTCCAGCTTGATGAACCACCAGCAGGGCGTTGGGGTCTCATAAACAGGGCTCCGGACGGTGGCTCCCCTCGCCGTGGGGGTGCTGCCGAGGGAGGACTCTGCTTCGTGCGTGGACAGGACAGGGACGAAGGAAACTTCTGGGAGACCCAGGAGGGCGGGAAAGCAGGCAGGGGCCAGGAGTCTGCAGCTTACCGTGGGGTAGGGGTGCGAGCAGAACACCGTGTACTTCCGGATGATGCCGTTGAGCTTGAGCGGAGGCAGCCAGGACACGAAGACCATGGTGGCCGAGGCCGCTGCCGCCTTCACCCCCGCGGGAGGGCCTGGAACTGCACAAGGCGAGCGGTCAGTCCCGGGCTGAGCGCACAGCCTCGCTCCCCGCACAGCGCACCCTGGACCCCACTCGAGGCTGGCGGTGTTTGGGCAGAGGACATTTGAAGGGGTCCTCAGGTAGCCCCTGATCCAATATAATCTTACTCAAAGGGGTCACTCAAACCCAGAGACAGGTGAAGACCATGGCACGATGCCATGGAGGACCTGGGAGAAGACAGCCACCCGCGGCAGCTTTCCTGGCCCTGCTGCACTGGGCCTTGGGCTTCCGGCCCGCAAACCCAGCACAAGGCATCCTAACCCTGGAGCTGCCAGCCACATGCCCAGCACTGGGACTGCCCTCCCCACAGGGCCCTGTCTTCCTGGGAGCTGTGTCCAGGCGCCCGTGCTTGTGCCCCACAGCGGGAAATGCCTGCTTTCAGCCACCCCTGCTTCCTTCCCCAGCTGTCCCTGGAGCCTGTCTGGGGTGGATGGGCTCCAGGGACAGGCAGAAAGGAGCCTCTCCATGCAAGGCCACCCTTCCTCGCCCCGATGCTTTGCAGGGTGCTGTTTCCCACCCAGGGAGGTGGAGAGCATCCCTCCGGGATTCACAGTGTCCAATGTGCCACCAACTCCCTTCTGGTGACTTCCCGGGGGCAGACAGTGGTGGCAAACTCTGGAGCAGGGTTTGGGGGCAGGAGCAGAGCACTGCTGTCCCCTCGGCCCCCTTCTCTGGATGGGTGGACAGAGGCAGATGCAACCCGAGGAGAGAGGAAGGGACAGAGAGAGGGTGGCCCTGCCCCGAGCAAGCGAGGCCACCACAATCTGGTCTCCACTGGATGGTGGCCCTGGAACTGAGCCTTTGTGAGTCCCCAGGGAGCCAGGCAGGGCCTCCAAGCCTCCTGCCACTGCCAGGCTGTCGGACGGCTGGGTGGTCTGGGGAATGTGTCCCCTGTCCTGCCACTGTCCAGAGTCTCCACTGGTGACAGAGCCTGGCTGGGACCTGGAATGCAAGGTCTTAGTGACCTGCTGTCACGTAGCCAGGGAACCCCTAGGAGTGACCAGTGTGGACACAGAGTCCCTTGGGGACAAAGCACCAGTATCCGGGCTCCTGTGCTCAGGCTCCCAGTGTCAGAACCACAGCCCAGTCGGGCATGAGCAGAGCAGGGTCAGGGCAGAGGGCACCATGTTGGACCTGGGTCATGGCCACTGTGACTCAGGGGCTCTTGGGGTTTGGGGCAGCAGCCTGTGAGGAGCTGCCAGGCAGTCAGTGATTCTGTCACCAGCCTGTCGGTGACAATTCTTGTCAGGTGGCACTGTCATGGCATCTGCTCCTTACTGAGCCCCATGAAATAGTGCAGAAGAAAGTGTCTCCATGGTGACAGTGTGACCCTTGGGAAGGGCTTCCAGAAACACAGGTTGGGGGGAGGAGAGAAGGGGAGAAAGGAAGGGGACGCAGGGAAGGTAGCAAGGGACAGGAGGGAGAATGGAGAGGACAGAAGAGGGGAGGAGGAAGGATGTCTGGACACCAGGGCTGCTCTGGGCTCCCCTGGCTGGGCGCTGTCCCGGTTCTGGGGTCCTGTCAATCCCTGCATATGGGGGTGGGGGCTCCAGGCCCTTGGCGTGTGATGTGGCCCTAGGGGTCCATCTTTCTGGAATCTTCTCACACCCTCTACTTTGCCCCTGTGACTCTTACTCATCTCTCAGGTTCTTCTAAGTGTCACTTCCTCCAGGAAGCCCTTCCTGACCGCCAGATCCTTCTCCCTCACTGCAAACCCGGCTCAGGAGTGCCGTGCATGTCCAACTCCTGCACCAGTGGGAACACCCACCATGCCATGTGCTTTCTGCCGGACCCCCTGGCCAGTGTTGAGAGCATGGACCTTCAGCACAGCTGCACTCAGCGAGTAACAAAGGGATCCCAGAGGAGCTCCGGGGCCCGGCCCTGGTGTGCGGGGACCTGCGTGCTCCTCCCTGGGTGTGGTGAGAGCTCTCACTAGGACAACCGAGCACACCCAAGCCTGGGTCACGTGGTGTGCTGAGGGTGGAGGGCTGGGATGCAACTGAGTCCCAGTCCCGGACCTCAGGACATGGGGAAGCCTAGGCACTCTGGCCCCGCGGACGGGAGCCCCGGCTCAGGGCAGGGAACCGAGTGCCTGGAAGCCACGGAGACTTCTGCTTCCACGAGCCTGGGGGAGGAAGCCCAATGCTCTGCACGCTCATGTGTGTGTGTGTGTGTGTGTGTGTGTGAAACACTGAATCAGTGGGGTGTGCACGCTCACACAGCCCCATAAACCACCCCATTCCTTTACCCTCAGGGCACAGGGCTGGGGGCTCACTGCCACCCCAAGGTCTGGTCAGGTCTCACTCTCCGCTGTCTGGAAGCCCCGAGGGGAGGCAGCAAAAGTCACGCTTCCTTCAGCTCCTGGTCGCCCTGCCGGCCCGACACCTTGCAGAGGGCACCTTAGAGACTGGCTGGGTCAGTGTGGGGACCCAATGCAACCTCTCCGTGGGCATTCGAGATGGTCGCTTCTGCACTGAGAGTAACAATTTAAGACGAGTAGACTGTGTTGAGCCTCTCTCCCCATGGCTGTGCTCTGAGTACTGTAGGCTTGGAGAATGAAATGCTAGAATTTCGTAAATGTTTCAGAACTTGGGGTCTGTCGCCTTGTGCTTTGGGACAGAAGCCAGATTAGCCGACAACCTGTGCTCTTGCAGCTGCACTAGCAGAGGTGAAAGTTCTCATTCCGAGCAGTCCTGGGAAGCAAACTGCGCCCCAAACAGTTCTTACAAGGACCCAAACGATGTCTGCAGGTAGGATTCATGTCCAGATGTCCCCCGAGCCTCATACACTCCTAGCCAGGGCTTCTGCAGGAAGGCTTTCTGCATGGCAGGGTCCTGACACTCAACCCCTTAGAGAGTGGCCCTGGGAAAAGGTGCAGTTGGGAGGCGGAGCCTGGTTGGAGGAGGTGGTCTCTAGCTGGAGGAGGCGGAGCCTGTTTGGAGGAGGCGGTCTCTAGCTGGAGGAGGCGGAGCCTGTTTGGAGGAGGTGGTCTCTGGTTGGAGGAGGCGGAGCCTGGTTGGAGGAGGCGGTCTCTAGCTGGAGGAGGCGGAGCCTGTTTGGAGGAGGCGGTCTCTAGCTGGAGGAGGCGGAGCCTGTTTGGAGGAGGTGGTCTCTGGTTGGAGGAGGCGGAGCCTGGTTGGAGGAGGCGGTCTCTGGTTGGAGGAGGCGGAGCCTGGTTGGAGGAGGCGGTCTCTGGTTGCAGGAGGCCGAGCCTGTTTGGAGGAGGTGGTCTCTAGCTGGAGGAGGTGGAGCCTGATTGGAGGAGGTGGTCTCTAGCTGGAGGAGGCGGAGCCTGTTTGGAGGAGGTGGTCTCTAGCTGGAGGAGGTGGAGCCTGATTGCAGGATGGTCTCTGGTTGGAGGAAGCGGTCCCTGGGGGCGGGGCCTGGGTCTCTCCTGATCTGTGTTTCAGGTACCTCCAGCTTTTTCTCCTTTGTGATGCCAGTCTGCCAGGTTGCCCAGCTTTGGGGCCAGTGGACTACAGACTGAGCCCCCTACACACTGTGAGCCAAAATAAACCTCTCCTCTTTTTAAGGTGCATATGTTGGAGATTGTGTCCCAGCAACAAGGAAAGTGATTAAGACATCCAGGGGCAGAGGCCGACCATTATGTGCTTGGAGCTGAAGATGTGACCGCAGACCTGAGGGGATGCCCAAGGACCCTCAGAGAGGGGCTGGGAAACTATCAAACAGACATTTCAGTTGCAAATTACCTCTTGCAAAAGCAAACTTTCTGTCTTTACTGGGGATAACCCTCCCTCCCTAGGATGACCAAGGACCTAAGAACACAATTTAAATCTGATTTTGTGGGGTAGGAATGTGGGGTCAGCATGTAGCCGGCAGAGTCTCACTGAGGGTTTACTGTCATATATTAATCTTTCTTTTCTTGGGAGAGTGTCAACCTGTGCCTGAAATAATGTTTTAATGAGGGAGAAGTTAATACATGCTGCCAATTATTTTCCTGGCATTCTCTGCACATTTTCGCATGGCTTAATTGAAGTTGGTACTGTCATCCAAAGTTAAAATTAGGCGACTTCCTGGCGGACAAGTAGACGGGACGGAAACCTAACTGGATTAAATCTCTCTTCTCCAGTGACTGGTGGTGTTTGTTTCTTCCAATCAGAGAAAAATGCGCTCGATTCTCCAAACCTCTCCAGTGCCCATTTATGTGAGACACTGAGCTTCCAAAGAGCGGCAGAACTCCTTACCATTTCCAAGTAGTGACTTTTCCGTGTGACTCTGAGGGGTAAGCTGGTTACTACACCAGTCCTTCCCCTCCTTCTGCCGATTTCTGCTCCACTTCCGTATGAAACGCTGATTTATCCTAAGCAATACGGACACGGGCTCCACGTGCTCTCACGCAGGTGGAAGTCCTCAGCCCCTCTGGGGCCAGTGGCGGACCCGGGAGAGATCTTTACAACCCTGTGACCCCCAGCCACCCGGCATCGGGTTCAAAGGCAGAGAAGAATTAATCGACAGAGGGTACCCCGGGCCTCAGGGTCACATTTGGGGGTGCAATGGTATGGTTTCTAAAACTGGTGGAGTGATTAAAAGTTCATCCCAAGTGACCAATCAACAGAGGCTGTGGGAACCTGTTTTTTTTTTTTTTTTTTACTAGATTTCTGTACATTCCTGTAAAAAGTGCTATCAAAATTTATGCTGGCGATCAACTTTCTCTTCAAATAATGACACCAGTGACATCTGAATTACCACTCAGCAATGCCAAAAAAAAAGAAAAAATATTCCCCCCTGCCCTGCAGGAGCGGAGAGCAAATAGCCAAGTATCTGGTGTCAGGAGGCTGCCACTGCCTGTGAGCCCAGGGCTTCCACAGCGCTGCAGCCTCCACATGTGAACTCCACGTAATCTGAGCGCAGCAGAGACTGTGCTTCTGACAACACTTGCGTTCTTAGTAAGATGTCCAGAGTCCCGTGGACCAAGGGGACAACTTCAACATTTACACAGCTCTCGTCTCTTATGCTTTAAAATAAAATCGTGGCTCTTTTTCACTCAGGATCTCTGAGGTGTGACCAAGTGTACCATGAATGTTTTAACAGTTGCAGTCATAGGCACATGGCCCAGAATCCCCTCAGCATATTCCTGCTTCCTTTGATCACATGCCATGGTTTTCGCAATTTCTGCAGCAGCTCTGGAGCCCTCTTTCCTGAGGGTCTGTCATTGCAGTGTCATGGTCATTTTGACTTTGGGGAAGGTCTGGAAGTCACACGGTGCCAGGTCCTGTGAGTAAAGTGGGTGAGGACAGTGTGGTGTTTTACAGCCGGTCCTTCCACGGGATGGTGGCGTTTGTGGTGTTGTTACTCGCACTTTATGAAGACACTCAGGGAAGAGGACTCCAAAGCTCTTTAGAAAGTGGCCCGGAGGATGGCAAGAGTGTGTGTGAAGTATGGGGAGGATTCTGAAGGGAACTTGTGACGGTATGTCCTTTGCTGTAATAAACTCTTTAATTCAAACACTGACTGTGTATGTTCTGATCACCTCTTGTAGCTGTCTCTGTTGGTGACTTCCTCACGTCACTGGATTTGACCCTAGATTTTTCTGAAATAATCCAACATCTTTGAGCAAACTAGCCAGCCAGTTTGCTCAAAGATGTTGGATTATTTCAGTTCTCCTTTTGCTCTCTGCGCTCTGACCACCATGATGTGAGCAGCTTTGCTCCTCCTGCTGCCCACTAACTGGTTCTGCCTTGGACTGCATCCTCTGAAACCATGAGCCAAAGTAAACCTCTCTGTAACTTGCAGGTATCAGGTCATCCACACTCCCTGGCACTGCCTGGTTTTCTGGAGAATGGACACTGGCAAGAAGAAAGGGAGTGTGGAGCCCAGTCACTACAGGCCAAGGTGTGCAGGGTCCTGGCCCTGTGCCTCCAGCATAACTGCAGTCACATAACCTGATCCAGCTGTGTGGGACAGCGAAACTAGCAGCCAGAGAACATCAGCAGGGAGCTACAATTTTACTAAATCATCGTGAACCTTCATAATAATTAAAAACAATTTCTATCATGGAGTTCTTCCACCAGGACCTGTACAGTGATTCAGCTAGCACAGAGTGCTGCGCCTAGGAGGCACATGGGGTTCCAGCGGCAGGGTGGCAGCAATCAGAGCTCACGTTGGTAGCTAAGGAGCCAGGAAAGTTCTTTCAATGGGATGCAGAACACGTACAGCTGATACTGCAGCTCGGGCGTAGAGAGTTTTTGTTTAAACACTTGGCCAAAAAAGAAAAGAGAATACAGAGGAGGGGGAAAGAGGAAGGGGAGGAAGAGGAGGAGGACAGGAAAGCAGGAGAGGAGGAAGAAGAGAGGAGAAGAGGCAGGGGACTGGGAAGGGAAGGTGCAGGGCCAGGGAAGCAAAGGGCACACGGAGCCTGGGCAGCCGGGGCCTGGACGCCAGGATATGCGCTGGGAGGTGTCTGCGGGGCCAGGGTGAGGCCGCCTGGTGGCTGCAGCTGCAGGGCGAGGGCTGTGACCGGGCTAGGCCTGTGCCCCCGGCAGGGCCCGGTGTGCGCTGGGCCCTGCCCGCCCCCCTCCCCGGCTCACCATCCTCCTTGGTCCTCGTGAAGATCTGCTCGCTCCGGACCCCGTCGCCCGCGCGCGTGAAGGCCAGCACCTGGATGCTGTAGTTGGTGTACTTCTCCAGCCCGTCCAGCTCCAGCGACGGCTGCGTGGTGGTGACATTCTTAATCTCGCCCAGCTCTGCGGGACAAGAGCAGACGCCGTGGGGTGGGGTTACTGTGCTCCCACACCACGTGAGTCCCGCGGCTGTCACCCTCTGAAAGTGCTCGGAGCAGCGGCTGTGCACACCCACGCTGAGTGTCACAGTGAGCTGCCCTGTGACACCTGGGAGAAAGCTGACCTGGAAAACAGAGGGGTCTGGTCTGTGCAGGGTCTGGCAGTGTTGCAAACCCCGGGTCTGGAGCTCACGGAAACTTTGCCTCTTGCTCTGGGTCTCTGAGACGTCCCCACGTCCAGGATTTGCAGTTTTATCAAGTCTACTTTAACAGCACTGTACTTTTAAGTATCTAACTTCCTCTCAAATGTCTGAGCAAGTTCTAGCCCCCTTGGCAAACCTCTAGCGCACGGCAGCGCTGTTAACCACAGGCGCTGCGCCTGCGCCTCTCCAGAGTTCCTTCTTGCACAGCTGAAACTTTGTATCCCTGGTGGGGAGGAAACAGAAACCCTGCCGGCCAGGGATACAGTGATTAGCTTCTCCGAGGAGGCTACTTCTCGTAGCTGCAAACCTTACACTGACACGGCTTTGACGGTCCAGCATTCCTTCCTACGGCTGAAAACCCAGTGTTCAAACGGGGAGAAGTCTGACCTAAGTGCAGTGGCTTGGCAGACTCCTCCCTTCACCTGGAGTGAACTCCCGGCAGCGTCACTGCTGAAGTGACAGGGACCTGTCAGAAACTTGGTGTGAGCTAAAAATGCCTCGCTTTCTCTCGGGAGCGGGATCGGCTAGGCTATTCCAGGATGGAACAGCGTGCTCCCCTGCACCAGCAACCTGAGAACCCTGAGGGACGTGCCAGGTGCTGACCTGGAGCTGCTCCAGGTTTGGAGGAGTCACCCACGGACCACGCCGGCTGCTGAGGGCAGCAGGGCCCGGCTCCTGGACTCGCAGGGACAGGTGGCTGCGGGATGGATGCCCGGCACTGCAGGCACACCTGAGCCGCGGAGCGGTGAGGACGTGAGGGCACAGCCCAGGGAGGCCTTCTGGGTGCATGTGGGAGGCGGACGAGGTGTCCGACATGCCAGTCCTGTCCTCAGCGTGAAGCGAGCTTGGGGAATCCTGGACAGTCCCCTCCCCCTGCAGCCGCCGACAGTCACCTCTTTGGGGTTATGCTGGCTGCCGGTGCCTTCCTAAAAGTTTAAAGTTTTGCCACCAAAAGGATCTAGGTTGACCTAGATGCAGCATCAAAGGGGAGCCCGAGGTAGTCAGGGCTTGTCACACACATGATGGGGGGCTGAGGGGGGATGAGAGGGCTGGCACGAGGGTCACAGAAGCCAGGAGCAAGTGCGAGCCGCACACTGGGAGAACTGCGTGTGTGAGGCCGGTGAGGAGCAAGGTCGTGGAGAGAAGCTAGGGCCTGGGCTCGCCTGGCCACGTCACCATGTGGAAGACCCAGTGGGCAGCTGATGGGTGGGAAAGCATTTGCTCATGCGGGTGGCTGTCGCCCATGCAGAATGCCAGTGACAGGTCAGGCGGGTTAGAAACTCTCCCCTCTGAGGAAAGGGTCCTTCCAGGTGCAAGTGTTGCTTTCACTTCCCTCGGGCTGACACAGATCAATAGGATGCAGGCCTGGGGGTACAGCTCAGTGGCACAAGCCACCTGCCTGACAAGTGTAAGGTCCTGAGTTCAGTTTCCGGTACCAAAACTAAAAATGTAATAAAAACTCAGATGCAAAGAGGAAACCTTTAAACCAGAACTCATTAAGATCTTTTCTGGTTTAGAGACATCTGCATAGTGTCAAAGACCACCATCACACGCACACACGCACACACATGCACGCGTGAGCGCGCACGTGCACGCACACACACACACACACACACACACAGGGAAAGTACGGTAAGGAGAGGACAAGGAAGGCAGCGTGGCAGATGAGGACTCTGAGGCCCTGATGTGACCACGGGGCGCCCCCCCTCTGCTTCCGAGGTCCAGGGCAGTGGACGCCTCCTGAGGGCGGGACCCGCACAGGAAGTCAGACGCACAACTGAAACAGTGGTGGCTTCTCTTGCAGGAGAAACCCAGAGCGTAAGGGAAGAGGGGCTTAGAAGACAGGACCGGAAGCAGGAGGCTGATCTTCCGCAAAGGGAAGAGGGGGGATGGGGAGGTGGGGGCCGGGGAGGGGAGTAAGGAGAGTTAGGGTGCGCTGTGTACATGAGCCAGCGCCCTGCGCATTGGGACGCACCGTGTACTGTGCACACGGAACTAGCGGCGTGGAGGGAGTGGTGCCAACCTGGCGGCGCCAAGCAGCATGGGGACGGAAGGAGGGCAGAGGGCAGAGGGAGCGGGCTGCGGCGGCGCTCCGGCTCCGATTAGGGAGGGGACGGGGGCCCAGTGGGCGAACTTGCAGGTGTTGCTCACATGGGAGTCGAACGTGGCCTTTAGTTGAGTGAAATGAAATAGAAGCAACGCACAGCACAGGGTGGCTGGGAGCTGCACTGTCTATAAAGGGATTTTCTGTATTCATCTACGCCTTTCCACACCCCCAGGAGGGTTTAAGGCAGAAAACAAAAGGGGTGGGAATGGCGTGGGGAGCACCCTCAACACCCGCGAAGCCCCCTGGGGGCCTCAGGGCCGTGGGTTGGTGTAGAAGGAGAGGCCTGTGTGGCGCTCACACTTGCACTTCCAGCACCCTGGGAGGCAGAGGCAGGAGGGCTCTCCTGCAAATCTGAGTCCAGCAATTTAGACCCTGTCTCAGAACAGTCGCACAAGTGCTGTGGGACACTGTGAAGGTTCCTCAGAATCTAAAACCAGAAACTCCATTCAGCCCAGCTGTGTCTCTTCTGGAACCTTCCCCAAGGAGCTAAAGGCGTTCTGTCGCAGGGATCTGTGCAACCCAGGTTCATGGCAGCACAACTCATAACAGCCACGCCTTGGGTGTGGCCTGCGTGTCCCTCAACAGGTGACTGGATAAAGGAAGTGTGGTATTTACACACCATGGAGTCCTACACTGCCACAAAGAAGGACAGACTGGAGCCACCTGCAGGAAAACAGCCAGACCCTGAGACCAGGGTGTTGAGTGAAGTAAGTCGGAAACAGAAAGTTTAACATCACATAGTTTCTCTTAGACGAGGACCCCAAGGTCTAAATGACTTACCGTGCTAAATACAAGGCAGGGTGGGATACCGGGAGGAAGGGTTTGCGGAGCCGGGAGAGGACCGAGGATTGGGGGGAGGCAGGAGGGGACACTGAGCAGAGCTCTGACGCAGCACGAGGCCTGCCCGCTCTGCCCACCCGCGGTGGCTGCACTTGGGGTGCGTCACTGGCAGATGCTGCTAATAAAGGAAGGTGAAGCCGCAGCGGCCGTAACGGGCTGGGCGTCGCCTGTGTGAAGAGCTTGGGTTCACCAATCGGCTGAACCCACGTGGAAAAGGGGACAATTTTCCCGGCAATCTCAGCCTCTGCCACATCTTACGGAATAATGAACTTCCTGATTGTGATTTTAAAAACCTCAGAAATATCAAGATACTGTAACCTAACATGTCCCTTTTGGTACTGAACTGTTGTGCTTTATTTGATCACATAAGCAATGAAATGCTTGTCACATGCTTAAACCTTTGGCAGTATAAAGCCACCTTTTCCACTTTGGAGCTGAGACGGTAACAGGAAGTCTGAGTGACACGGGGTGAGGATGATGGTGGCCCTGGATTCTGGACATATCTCCCCTGCAGGGGTGATGTGGTGGGAGCCGGTGCCCAGGGGACGGTTTAAGCTGCTCACGTGAGGAGCAGAAAACGGAAGTTCATGGAAAAGCATCCTGTGGTTTAGTCAGTGAGAGGAATCTGCAGATCTGCATTGCCCTGCGTTACTCAGCTTTCGCAAAGCTCTTCCTAGGTGTGGGCGAGGCGGTGGTGGAACAGTGCCTCTGGCCTTCCCCTGGGCAGGTGGTGCTCCCTTGGGCCCGTGGCTCTGTGTTCCTCTGCATCCTGCTCGCTCGCCAGCCTGGAAGGAGTGGCTGCCGCATCTTGGTCTCTGCTCAGTGTGGAGCAGAGGCCTAGTGAGCCCAGATGGACCCTGGGAATCTCTAGATCGCACTGTGTCGCACCAGGGCCTGGCTGGTGGCAGAGACCAGGTGAGCCTGAGCAGGGCTCGGGCAGCTCGGGGGTCCTGGCTGCATTTGCCCAGATGCAGAGGGGCGCACTCTCTGAGGCCCACACCCTGCCTGGGGGTCTCAGAGGGGAGACCTGGGCTCAGGCCGGGGCTCCAGGGGGGACCTGGAGGGCAGGGAGGATGTGGGTGTGGCCACCACAGCCCCACAGCAGCAGGCTGGGCCTTCGCAGCTCACAGCAGCCCTGCCCACTCCCCCAGCTCTGCCTCCTGCAGGTCAGGGCGTGGCTGTGGCCTCCTTTGGAGGTCATGTCACCCAGGCAGGGCTCTTATTTTGAATTCTGCCTCAAACAAAGAATTCTGTCTCAGAACTTGAAAGAAAACACACACACACACACACACACGCATGCATGCACACACTTCTGCACACACTTGCACACCTACATGAAACAGGAGAAAGAACAAGACAAAAAAGCAGGAGGATGATGGGGAAAAAAAGGGAGAAGAGACAAAAAAGGAATTTTGCTTTTGTCTGTTCGCTCTGTGGTGCTAGGGATGGAACCCAGGGCCTCGTGCCCGCCAGGCCAGGGCTGGACCACTGAGCCACAGTATAGGCCTGAGTGGTCGGACTGCGTGGCCCCTTGTTACGGCTTAGATCTAGATGACCCTGGAAGGCCTTATGCAGCCACCCAGGACCTTTGGGAGGTAACCGGGTCCTGGGGCGCACGGCTGACTTGCTGCTGACCAGGGGAGGCGTCACTGGGGACACGGCCTGGAAGGGTCCACCTGCCTCCCCGCCCCTCTCTTCCCTCTCTGCTTCCTGTCCTCCATGCCAGGAGCAGCTCTGCTCTGTCAGGCCCCTCTGCCTGCTACCCTGCCTCACGGCTGGCTGACCAAGCACCAAGCCCAAAGAATCCTCCCCTCCTTTAAACTGCAGGTGCTGGCCCTGAGGAAAGTGACCGTGGCTCTCGCAGGGAACTGCCCTGCTCCCCTCCAGGCTTTCTGGCTTTCTTCCTAATCCTTCTTGAGTTCAACCACCAAAAAAGCTTTCTGCTCAGTTCTGACTGGGGAGCAGGGAGCAGCCAACTTCACCGAGTACATATCCTGAGGGCTGTGCGGGAAGAGGTGGAGGGCTGGGTGCTGCCTGCATTCTGGACACAGACATGAGAACAGAACCGGGAAAATGCGTCCACGCCCAGCTTCCTCAAGGGCCACCTCCTCCTGTACTCCAATCACACCCGAAGGCTGACGATGTCTCAGAGAGCTTGTGTGCGCCTGGAGATGCGCACTCACGAGGCAGTGTCCGCGGGTGGGAAGCGCCGTGTCCCCAGCCCACCTCAGCCAGGGGCCAGCCCGTCTTACTGTATGTGTGTGCGGGGGCGGGGCGCTGTCTTCTTACCCCCATCCATGAGGTTGGCCCAGTAGATGACTCTGAACCCCTGGAGGATCCCGTTCAGGGCGTCCTTGGAGAGCGTGGACCAGGAAATGGAGATGCTTTCTGGTGACGTGGCTATGGCTTGGACATTTTCAGGGGGGTAGCTGGGAACTGAAATGAAATCATTAGAATCCGTGAGAACTCCGGGTGGTTTCACTACCTAGGAGTTGCTGAATAGGCCTCATAGTTTAATACCCCAGCACGCAAGCCAGAGAGGAATAGCACTGACCCCCACCCCACCCCACCCGCCAGAAGAAATACAGGGCCACCTCCCTGCACAGGTGTCACAGTAACTCAGTAAAATACCTCGAGTCTTGGCTGTCATAATGGATTGCACAGGGTCTCTTTCCAGTTTAATTACTTTACTCTTGGGGCCTGAACATCAGACCACGGCTTATCTGGTTGATTTTCCTGCTCTGGGTTGTATTTTCTTTAAACGCTGATTGCATTTCCTCCATAGTTAGAACTGACAAACTGGAAGTCCAGCTATTGAAAAGTGTGACCAAGTCCAAATATAACCGCACGTTTGCTGCCTCACCCTCCGGAACCCCTTTCTCAGTACAGTACTATCACACCTCGTGCGTGGAGAGACAAGTAGGAGACAGAATAGGGTGTCTGCAGAATTTTACATCCGGAGTTTACGTGAACCCTAAATACCAGAGCTAAGATGAAGCACAAAATACTGCCTGAAATACATATCTTAAGGAAAACAGCATTGGAGCGAAAACCCCAAGAGGTGCACTGAACCACACCTCAAAGATTCTCAGGGCACAAATAAAATCCTCGCCTTCAAGTTTCTGGTCATCGAAGACTTCTCTCCCTGTAACGGCTCAGAGTTACAGTAGCAAATCATCACGTGCCTCCCAAGTCTATGATGAAACTGTGAGGGGTAATACAGCCCCGCGGGCTGCCACAACCCCACCCCTACCAGTCACCCGCAGCGCCACCCTGAGGAGCCCAGGCTCCCTGCCCCGGCTGGAGACAGAATTCATTTATCCGGCACACTAGGGGGCGCCCGAGCACCACTCCAGAAAGCCTACTTCCTTGGACGCTTGACCAGAGAGAGCAACCCTAAAGGACAAACACAAATACGACTCTACTATAAAGAAGGGTTAATTTGAGTCATTTGTAGGAAAATGGACCCACCTTGAGACCATAATGTTAAATGAAATAAATCAACACACAAGCTTAAAATCTGCATGGCTTCTCTCGGACGAGAAACTTGAAGTATAAATAAATGAAAGAATAAAATGAAAGAGTTACTAGGCAGCAGCGAGGTGCATCTTTTGCAAAAGGGAAGAGGACCAAGAGGTGGAGGGAGAGGGAGGGAGGGGAGGGCTGCAAAAGTAAATAAATACGCTATGTCAGCTCCTCACGATGGAGCAGCTCATTACATGTGGCAAATGTGGATTCGTCAACCCGTCTCCATCTCCATCTCCATCATCTCCATCTCCAGCATCTCCATCTCCAGCATCTCCATCATCTCCATCTCCATCTCTACCTGAAACCTTCGCACTGATTCGGGGGAACTTCCTACACCATCAGATTTTTGCATTCTAGCCAGGATCCTACATCCTTGGTTTCTCTGGGGAGAAACTCAGCCCTGGTACTTGACTTAGACAAGGAAGATTCTGGAGAGGCAGCCTCTTGGCTTTGCCATCGGCCCCGTCCAGGGCGCGGCGCCGGGACCTACCGTCCTCCAGCGTGGTGGTGATGATTTCCTGGGAGGAGGGCCCCGTGCCCGCGCGGTTGCAGGCCTGAACCACCAGACCATACTGCGTGAACTTGCTGAGGTTGTCCAGGGTGTACACCTCGCTGTCGCCCGTGGTGTCCACGCTGACGATGTTGAACTGGAAGTTACCGCCCGTGCTGTACTCGCGGTACCCGATCTGGTAGCCGCGGATGATCCCGTTCTGCAGGTGCTTCTTGGGAGCCTGTGAGGAAAGAGGGGCGCTGAGGAGGGCAGAGGACTGCATGGCGTGACGGGCACTGGAGGGACGAACCCCACGGGGTGTCCTGTGTTCAGGAGGGGAGACAGGCCCCCGGGGAACCACAGACCCTGTGGAAGCTGCCCAGACTGGATCTGTAAAAACTAGACACAGCAGGAGACGAGCAACATGCACTAACAATAAAATACAGGGGCTCTCAAACCGGGCGTGGTGGTGCACACTTTCATTCCAGCGCTCGGGAGGCTGAGGCAGGAAGATGGGTACAAGTTTGAGGCCAGCCTGAGTTACAAAGTGAGTTTAAGGCCAGCCTGACCTGCATAGTGAAACCCAGTCTCAAAAAGACCAAATAAATAAATAAAATAAAATAAAATAAAACAAAATAGAGACATTCTAACAATATGCCATAGTGAAAGTTATTTAAAACTTTTATGAATATTTTTCTGGAATTTTCCACCTACTGTATGGTCAGACTACTACTGGCTGTTGGGGTTGGAACCCGCTGGGCTTGGCCTGCAAGCTCCATCCTAACCAGGTGTGGCCTCTCTTGCTCTCCATCTTGTTGGGGTGGGGTGGGGCTGCTATGAGCCTCAGGTTCCCCTGCAGGCCCCCTAGGTGTGAGCAGCAGGAGGCAGCAGCGCTGATGCCTCAGAGCCTGCACTCCGGGCCCCTTGGTGGAGGCAGGGCCGGCTTCCCGCTACCTAGAGAGGCCTTGAACCTGAGCCTGCCGGACAGGACAGGACAGAATGGAGTTACACAGACCAGGGAGGCCCTGTGCCGAGGGGCGCCTGTGCCAACCACGTTCCCAGGGCAAACGGGCACCGACGGGGAGGCAAAGCTCCCTCCCGAGGCCTGAGCGACTCTGGCATCGTCTCCCAGGGCTGAAGCCTGAGGAAGAGGCCTCAGTGAGCTGGGCCTGAGGGTGGGGAGAGGCCCAGGGTCTGAGGCCGCTGTAGGATTTTGGCTGCAATGTTCACCTTTCTGAGAAACTGGGCCCGGCACAAGGTGCAGCCACATGGGGGACACTGCATTGAGGCATGCTTGGGTCGGCTTCAAGGTCGACGGGTGAGTGCGTTGGTGCTTGCTGCCTGCATTCGCACATGTGCGCTGCATACGTGTGCACAGCTGTTCCTGGCCCTCTCAGGCGCCAATGTGTGTAGATGACTGAGTGACTCGGCGTTTGCTCTGAACTACCCATGTCCACCCCTGTCCAGGTTCTACATCGGCTCTGGATCACTCAGGGCTCCACACAGGGCAAGCGCCGTGTAGATAGCGTCACACTATCTGCCTTGTCCGGGAAAGCAGTAAGAAAGAAGGCCGCGCGTGTTCGGCACAGATGCAGTTTTCACACGACTATTTTTGATCTGCACTTGGTTGAATTCTTTAGATCTGGAGGGGCTGATTCATAGATGTAGATATTTAAGTGCAAACTATGGACCTGAATTTGAGAGTTAGGCAAAGCAGTCTCTGTTCAAAAGCACTTATAGCCTGGAAGGAGAGAGGAGAGCAACCCTTGGGAATCTTCGCACGTGCAGCATATAACCAGAACCACCTCTCAGGCTGCTGTGGGGAGGCAGACGTGCCTCATGGTGACCTGGGGCTGCCGGAGACTGCACTGGTGGTGCTGGCTCCATATGGTGCTCGCACCTGTGTCGTGGCAGGCATCTGCGTTTGTGTCTCCTCTGTGTTTCCGTAACAATCAAATTACCTAAGGATCTTTCCTCAGCATATGTGTAACACATCTGACATCTGGAAAAAGTGCCCAGGAAATTTTTGTCTGGAGTTTTTTTTCTCAAGACAGAGCCTTGCTAAGAGGCTAAGTTGCCCAGGTTGGACTTGAACTTGTGATCTCCTGCCTCAGCCTCTCAGAGGGGCAAATTTCTTTGAGTTTTCTTGTTGTTGTTGTCTCATGTAGAACACTTACAGAGATTTCCGTGAAACGGGCATGCCGACCATTAAAGTTTTCCGGTCAGCACAGAACTAGACCCTGACTTCAGCACTCACATTTTGCCTACTATAAATGAAGGTCTATGCTCTCCTGAGGCCACAGCTACATCGCTGCTTTTGCCTGGGCGAACAATGGGTCTTCACTTGGTTTTCAAAGAGATCTAAAGGTTTTAGATTTTGAGAATTTTATCACATGGAAATCATTGCACCGCAACTACCAATTTGCATTTAGGACCCTCAGTCAATCAATCTATCAATCAAGTTAATTTCTCTACAAAAGTCATCTACGAGTCAAACTGACCAACAAACAGATTTTCTCCTATTTCATGTAGTTTCTTAATATCAAATGTAGTAACTCAAATATAAATGATAGGGGCTGGGGATTTAGCTCAGTGACACAAGCACCTGCCTGGCAAGTGCAAGGTCCTGAGTTCGACTCCCAGTACCACCCCCTCAAACACCCCCCCAAATATGTAAACAGCAACTCTTGAGGAATCAGGCTCACTGCCATCAAACATTCTACTAAGGCTTTCAGCCCCCCGAGACAGGAGGCTCCAGTCTGGAGGAACGTGGACACCTGCACGGCCCCGCCATTCGGTTGACGTAGTAGTGCTGAGGACACGCAAGTGCAGATGTGAACCCTCCTGTGCCCCGCAGGACAAAGCTGGAGGTGTTGCCCTTCCTCCCTGGGTGGAGACACAGGCTGACCACATGTGCAGAATACAACACATAGCTGCGTCCTGATTCTGGCTTCGGTATTTTGTAAAAAAGCATATTCTTTCCATTTTCTTTTTTAGAACGATTAATTCTAGTCCTTTAATTCTCAAAAAGAAGTCATTTTGCCTGTTTGCTGTTATGGCTTGTGTTCAGCTGCTCCCCACCCCAAGCCTCACGCGGACGTGCCCGTGGCTGCACCTAGTGTTTGTGATTGGTTCATTGTTCAGCGCTGGGGATGGTGGTGTGAGTGCTGCACCCACCCAGGGGTGGAGCCGGCATACGGTGTAAGGACAGGAAGAAGTCGTGTCTTTCCTCTGTTTGGTTCTGTTCATTCTTGCTGTTTGTGGCCACTGTGAACAGCTGCCCTGCCAGGCCACCTTGTCTTGGAGCCAGCTGAGTATGGGCTGAAACCTCCAAAACTGTAAGAAATAAACCTTCTCATCCCTAATTTTGGACATCAGGTATTTTGTCCCAACAATGAGAAAAAAGTAAGTAAGACATTGATCCTTTGAAACATAGTGTACAAAGGAATTATTTTATTCCCATTTCAATACATTTCAGACCATGGATCTATACTGAAGTATTTTCCCCGTGTTGCTGGGTTCACGGTCCGTGACATTTCATGTTTGATTTTTATCATTTTGTGCTATGATCATATCTGTGTCTTCACTTCATAGCCTTTAAAATTTATATTCAATCATATTAAAGTTGGATTTTATGTAACTTTTTTTTTAATTTCTGAGGATGATTTTTTTTTCCTGACTTTTCCCCACCGGTACAGTGTGAGGACTTTGCAATGCGGGTTCTGTTTCTACGTTTAGATGTTGGACTCAACTCCCAGAAGTGGAAGACGGTCTTAGTTTTCACTCCACAGTGCAGCCACTTCTTAATGAGGTGGGAGTTTTTGTTCTCATTCCGTCAGTTGTGGTAACTCAGGGGATATATTTAGCACAAGGAGTGAACAAAAAAACCCTTTGCTTCAGTTTTCTTAATATCCTGGATTCGGAGAGGCAAACTTCAAGTGGCATCACGAGTCACTCTGGGGCTGTGCCGTGTCCCCGACTTTCTCCCCAGGGTGCTCTTGTGATCACTGGTCCCTGCACAGGCTGGCACTGCTCCTGGGGAGGGAGGACCCCAGCCAGCTCCACAGCCCAGGGTCCCCAGCCACGAGGCCCGGAGAAGCTTGCAGAGCAATGGAATGGGGTGTGGGCCTGCTTATGGGGAGAAGGGTTCCCTGCAGACTGATGAAAACATCCCAGGATTAGCAGGTGGGGAAGATGTTCGGCTCTGTGATCACCCTAAACACGCAAACAGAAGACAATGCTGTGCGATGCTCATTCTAGTCAGATGAAGTTGTTTTCAGAAATGCAGTGTGCGGAAATGATTTCTAGGGTGTCTTCCCGTTTCAGTCACAACATGGTCTGCCACCACCGCGGAAGACCTTCACCACCCATCGGTGTTAGCCAAGCAATGCTCCGCCACCGCCTCTCTGCCCACATCCACCTTCACTAACGCCAGCTCTACCACAACCTCTGCGTCCTCCACTGGCCAAGTCCAAGGCTGCCATCACCGCTGTCACCTCCTCCAGCTTCCTCACCGACGTTGTCATGACTACCTGTAGTACTGGCAGAACCATCACCTTCACTGTTACCACCAGCAATAACATCTCTGCCTTTGTCACCATCAATGCCACCACCAGTGCTAACACGTATCAGCACCGTATAAGGCTACATCAGCCTCACCGGTGCCATCACCCTGCTGCCCGCACCTCCCCACCGTCTCTGCCATCGCCCCCTCCACCTGCTTCCGCCCACCTCTCCTGCCACCTCTGCACTCATCTGTGGCCTCCACTGCCCCTGCTCCCTCCTCCGCCTCCTCTGTCACTCGCCACTCCCGCTGTCCCTGCTCCCTCCTCTACCACCTTGACCACCTCCTCCACCTCCTGCACCACCCTGACCACCTCCGCCAT
>PVLA01006237.1:50336-128150 GCA_004027455.1 Hydrochoerus hydrochaeris | reverse complement strand
CACACACACCTGCTCACACAATGGCAAGCCCATCTTCTCAGGCCTGCTGCTGGGTGGGAGTGTGGGACTGCGGCTGGGTTGTATCTGCTAGCAGTGGAAGGGGGCATCTGGCTTTCTGTGCTCAGCAAACCACTTTGTGTTCGGTGCTCAGTGGGGGGCTAAACACCTGGCAGTCCGCCCTGCTGAAGGTTTGTGGGCGCTCTGCAGAACAGCCCTGATCTCTCGTGCTGTGTGAGTGGCTAGCTGCTCATGTAACTCAAGTGGCCGGGCTGTGTTTAATTTTGTTGCTCTGATGCCGGCGGGAATTTTATCCACATTTGCCCTTTATTCATTGAAAAAGATGTTGGATTCCAACCTCCACGCCACCCTAGTTAGCACACATGATCTTGTTTTTGGCCATTCTCTTCTGTTCTATTTTTTGTCCCATGTTTGCCTTGAAGATCAGATGGAGAAAGTGCGTTTAATCTTGAGAAAAGGATTCAACCAGTGACACATTCTTCAGGAGACATTTAGGCCAGTGGCCTCTCAAGCCACAGACCCCCGCGAACAGACCCGTGTTTTGCAATGACCTTCAGCGACTTTGCAGGAAGGCAGGCACCGAGGTCATTCCCAAGTTGCCGCAGCTCTTAATGGTACCTTGGTAAGCGTGTGGCCACCACAGACCAAGAGCTGCAAAACACAGCCTCACAAGCGTCCGTCACCACGTCTCACAGGTAGTCGGTACACAGTCTAGGGTGACCCTGAAGAGGGGTAGCATCGTGTCACTTAGTCTCACATGTCACACATGCGTCCAGCTTACTGTGACTGTGTCTGCTTTGTACTGAGCCATTTGAGTGCTGCTGGTGTTGCCCTTCTCAGTAGAACTCACCTGGAGTATTCTAACCGAAGTTTTACTTAGAAAGCTGGCCCAGAAAAGAAGTCAAAGCTGCTTTATTAACCCATTCCTAGTGGAATCATGCAGCTTTTCACCGAGCATCATTATTCCTCACAGCTTCGTAGCTGGCTGTGACAGGTGTGCTGTCCTTTTCGTGATAAGCATGGTGGTGGTTATAAGCTTCTAAGTTAAGGGTAAAGCCACAGCTGAATTAAGGTTGGTTGTCACTCGGGAGTGCCACCGGAAGTAGCTCTCAGACTATTGCTTCGTCCTGGGCAGTAAAGTGACCTGTGCGTGTCTGCAGGCACTGGCGACTCGGGGCAGAAACACTTGGCCACCTGTGCTCCGCAGGTGCTGCCCGATGGCACTGATCTGCTGAGAATGCGCGTGAGCAGAAAGGCAGTGGTTTAGGAAGCAGGTGGCAGACAAAGCTGCCCCTGGCCGCGCCGCCTTGGCCCCTCAGGGCTTTGCTGTTGGCGCTGCTGTTGCTGCTTCTCCAACAGAAGGGAACAGTTCCCCTGGGCCAGGCCTGTGCTCCAGAGCCAGGGCTCTCCTTGCTTGGTGCCATCCTGGGGACCTTTTGTCTCTTGTTCCCACTAGAGGGAGCTGTAAAGCTGTATTTACTGACCTTCCGTATTATTTGACTTATTCAGTGGAACTTTTTTGTTCCCCAAGAAAATTCAAGAAACAAATGATTGTGTCTTAATATATTTTTTCTTATGTTTATCTGTAGCCATTTAAAATGTTATCTGGATTGTATCTTGTGAGTTTTCCCCGTTCTTACAGGTCTTTTTTCAAGGACTGTCACTTTTCCTTTCTTTTTTTCCCTTTCCCTTTTTTTTGGCATTCCAAACATAGCGTAACTCATAAGCTAAAGATGCATCTGCCAAGTTATGGTGGTCCCTTAACCATCCCCGATTGTGCTTTTCCAAGGAGGCGTTCGATTTGGTCCTCCTAGTAGGCATCTGCCGAGGCCTTGTTTTACGGTGTGCTGTTTAAGCTAGCAGGGTCTTCTCAGGAGTGTGGCCTGTTCTACAGGGCAGTGACTGTTGGCTTCCCTGGCTGCTGCTTTTCTCTGGGGAGGTGTTTTGTGTGGTTTGTAATGGGAGAATACTTGTTTTCCTGCGTCTCACGGATTCCAGGCTCCCATGACAGTCTGTTTAGTTAATTAAAGTTGAAAATCCTAACAAAGGGCTTTACGTGTAGTCTGTCCTACACTCATTCTTCCCTGAACCTAAGGCTAAAGGGGGTTTTGATTCTTCTTAGGAAAGAAACATGGAGTAAAAGAAGTGAAGCTTGTGTGTTTATGTATCGGTGTTTGTTTTCAATACATTATGATTATGTTCATTTTGGAGAATATGTATCTATATTCATATATGTGTGTGTGTGTGTATATATATATATATATATATATATATATATATATATAAAGTCTTGCTCATGTAGATCCAAAGAGTTCGTTCCTGGGACAGGGGTTTATAGACTATTTCAGAATATATTTCAGAAGCTTTCCCACTGGCAAATTCTTTTTGTCTCTCAGGAAGGCATTTCTTGAATTATTTAATTCAGCTGGTAGACACTACTATCCCCCTGGGAAGCTTGCAGCCAAAAACCAATCTGTTGAATTTGAAACTTACGTGTGGGCTTAAATCTTGTCACTTACAAGGATTATCCTTTTTTTATCCTTGAATCTATATATGGAAGTTGGTATGTCTTTAATACAGAAAATTTATAGTTTTTAAGATTCTCTCTTCGGTAACCAGCATAGCAGTTTTGTGTTTTGTGGCACAAGGCGTAATAACCGAGGATGGTTTGTCCCTGTGCAGTCTTATGGGGAGGCTGTTCCCCCTTTAGCTTCCCTCTGGCCTGAGGTTAGAGAAGTCAGGGGGAAGCCCTGACAAAGATCTTGATGGAGACGTTTTCTGAAGGTGAACGAAAGCTATTTAATAGCTGTAAAACATCTGACTCAAATACCACAGGCTGGGTTTTGCTAATTGTTATCTGTGGATCCAGAAGCATTTTGGTAACTACTCTTGCATACATTAATTTTATGAATTTTGTGATCCATAAAGAAGCTGCAGTAACCGCTTCAGTATTACGTAGGCTTTTCTGTCCACGTGTGGGGGGAAATGTACTGGTCAGCTGCCCAGCAAGCTTGCCCTGGATTATAAGGCTGTGGACTTGAACCTCATCGAAGGTTTAAGAGAAAATTTTCTCTCTGTGCAGGAAGCCTTACTTCAAGTAAGTATAAAAGATTCATTTTATTGTTATTTTCCCTTGTGTAACATGTGTGGTGTAGTGTTTTTCCTTAAAGCAGAGATGCATAATTAGAATAGGTTGAACTATTAAAACATAGGTATTTTTTTTTTCCTGGTGCATTTTGTGTTTGTTAAATTGTTTTGCTATTTGAAGCAAGCAGTGTACTTAGATGTTGCTGTGTTCTGTTTTGTTTTAGTGGGGAGGGGTGTGCTTCTTATTTGTATAATTTGGATCAGCTCTGATATGGTGAATTCTCAAAATTGCTTTTTGATTATCCTGCATGAACAGGTAGGCAATCAATCAAAGATCTTGGTTGTTCACGTTAGTATCAAGCATATTTCAAGGTGGAAATCACTTTTCATTTGAAAGCATATCTTTCTCTTTATTTTAAGAATCAGATGAACTAAGAAAATCATTTTTTTTTAAATCTAGGACTATCAGAATTATGTGTAATAAGGAGAAAATATCTGCTCTCCTCATTAGTCTGTTCTCATTCGCAAGTTATATTTCACCACAGCACAGATAACAGCTTGGGACATTCTTTTCAGGACTTTCTTAGGCTATATTTATCTTTTACCGTACGTGTTAAGAAATTTTTTTTTAAATTTTAAACATAGAACTCAGATATGTCCTATATCGCTAGCCCAATATATTGATGCTAGTGACAGAAAAGGTAGAACATAACAAATTAGGGCGTCCCGTTTTCCCCTCAGTGGGTTCACAGTGTATTTGGTGTCTTTAAATTTCACTCACATAATTTTATGGGACTGATTCGTAAGCTCTGGAGGGACTTGGTCAAGGCGGTGATTAAACTGGTGCTGTTTCTTTTCTTTGTTTCAGTACTGGGGATGGAGCCAGGGCCTTGCACTTGCTAAGTAAGTGCTGTACCACTGAAGTGCACCCCAGCCCGGCTTGGTGCAAGCCCCCTCATAAGCAGCCCCTTGGGGACTGTCCATAGCATAATATTTGAATCTGCTTTGTGCTTTATAAGACAGTACATTGGGACCTGAAGAAAGATGATTGCTGATACTGAAATTCAACTTTACTTTTATCACATTTGTCTTGAAATTTGAATTTATTTTGTCTGCTACCAAGGTGATTTTTATGGAATAAAGTTGGGGAGCACAGCAGAGTGGTGCTCTGTGGCTTTCCACGCCTGCTTTGAGAGTGCTCTCTAGCAGACCGGAGCCGTCACTCAAATGTTGTTTTAGGGCAGGGTATTGGATATCTTCTCATCTTTGCAATTAGAGGGCTGTTCCCTAATTAGTCATTCCCTTAGGGGTTACTGTTACACTGTGGGCGCCTAAGGGCTTCCAGGCAACCTGCTGCTCCGTTCTCCACACCTGGCAGAGTGCATCTGGCCACCCAGGTCCCCAAGGTCAGATGACTGCTAAAATAGGACCCCCAGACTCCAGTCTGCCTGCTAGCAGGAGAACGTAGTGCCTTCACCACTGCCCTCCCTCGCTACGTTTCCTTAAAGTTCTCTTGTAATATATGTCTGTTTAAGCCTGAGCCCCTGGTAGGAAAAGACAAAGCCTTGTAACATAAATCGCCGAGCGAGAGGAGGAGCGCCCTTCCGGGGGGATTTAGGAGCCTGGGGAAGGGGAGGACAGAGACACGCTGTGGTCCCCCAGGCAGTGCGGCCCAGGGTTATCTCAGCGGCGCCACGCTGACGAATCCCCTGCCTCAGTTGCAGCAGCTGCTCACCGACCTTCCGCACGACATGCTGGATGATGAGCCCTCCTCCCCCGAGCTCCAGGACTCGGACTGCAGCGAGCATGGCCTGGAGGGACAGTAAGCACCGCGGTCGCTTGTCCGCGTTCGCTAAGCCTCTTTCCTTTAGACCTCTGCCGGTCACAATCCTGTGCATGATTGTACAATTGCAGACTGGTTCTTAAATTTGGGGGGTGAAGGTTGCCGGGCAAAACAACATGGTGGATCACAAACGTTAGGCTCTTGGGGTCCTTCCTTGCCTTATGTCTGTCCAAATAAATGGTAAGCTTCGTATCTAAAGTACTGATTTTTCCCCCCCTTCAAGTCTCCATTCTTCTGAGCCCCGGGAGATGAACTGGGATGAGCCCCAGGTGCTGCCCAGGTCTCCCAGTGCAAATGTGAGTGCGTCTCGGGGTGGCGCGGCCTGCTGCTGCCCGTGGGAAGTTGGGCTGCGTTTCGCCCTGGTTCTCTAACAGGACTGTCCTGAAATCCAGGCGTGTGTCGGAGACACATTCGGCAATGGCTGGGGAGAAAACCGCAGTGAAGCTGAAGACCGGCATCCCAGGTCTCCCCCGGAAGAGGGTGGAGATGCCGGCGGAAGTGGTTATAGCCCCCCGGGCAGATGTCAACAGACCAATTTGTGTCACCTGCCCGAGCACGTGAGGCCATGTATCAGCAGTCAGGAGCAGGAGTTCAATAACCAGCCGGCCCATGTCATTAAATTCTCAGATCCTCCGAGGACCCATTTTCAGGTACTGTTAAGAATTTGCCTTTGAAAAGAACATGGGTGTGTGTGTGTGTGTGTGTGTGTGTGTGCGCGCGCGCGCGCGTGTACAACCTTCTGCGGGCCATATCTAAATGCTTAAGAAAGGCGTAGAAGGGTAATGGTAAGATGATTTATTTTTACTACAAACATTTCTAAAAGTGCATTTATTTAGGTTCATGCTGAATTAGTCATGCCATTTTCTGTTTTATGATTGAATGCAATTTTGACCAAAAGTCAGAAGTTAAAACAGAAGTTTTGGAAACATTTACGTGTTAGAATTTAAGTCTACCAGAGAATAACTCTTCATTTTCTGCTGCTTTGGCTTCCCTGTGCTTCAGTGAGAAACGTGTGTAGGCATCTTGATATAGTTTTTATTTTTATTTTTTTAATTTTTTTTTTTTGGTACCTGGTATCAAAGTCACGACTTTGAGTTTGCCAAGCAGGCACTTAAGCCACTGAGCTAAACCCCCAGCCCCCTGGATATAGTTTTAAAATAGCAATATTATGTAGACTACAGCCTTTAGTCTCCTCAATTTTCTTACCATTCATAACAGATTTTAGGGCAGACACTTCAGAGTTGATACCTGTTTTGTACAGCGTGATGGCAGACAGGATGAATGTTAAAGAAAAAAACCCTTGTTTTTAAGTGGGAGAGTTTAACAAACCAACACCTCAGGACGTGGGTAACTGCTTTTTAGAATTGCTTGATGACCAGATGCCTCGTTTTGCTAATTGCTCTTCTGGGTCATTCGGTGACAGGGTGATTTTTTTTGGCTAGAAGGTGGTTATTTTCTCTTCTCTCTGGAGAAGGTATTTATTCCACAAGTTATTGAATATTTATTATATCTGAGGCATTGCATCAGGTGTTGTTATTGAGCATGTGCATTTTTATGTTCCCAAGATGTGGGCATTCTCTACATCACTGTAATAAAATACTTACATACAATCTCATTGGAATTCTTTTCTCCCCTCATTGAACTTGAGATTTATTTGCAAGATTGGTTCCATTATGTGTGCAAAGCTACAATGAAGGAATTAAGTGTAAAGTAACAATAGATAATATTTTGAGTAATGATATGTATAAAAAGTTGTACCATAATTAGCTTCTTTAGCATCAGATTAAGGTGCCTATCTGTAATAATTTTGGAGAAGGCCAAATCCTAATTGTGATTTTCATTTGTTGTATTACAATAGCAATTTGGTTCAACACAAGGTCCCGGTGGTCAAGTTTTGGAGCCATATAAAGTGACATATAAACCTTATCAGCCTTCCATCCAGAATAGTAGCCCGCCAGCCCCGGAGATAGCAGGAAATGACACCTTTGAAGGCCTGCAACAACAATTTTTAGGAGCTAATGACAGTGGGTATCATATTTATATTTTTATAATGTAATGGAGCAATTTTGAACCCTGGGTAGATATTTGTATGTGTGTTTAAGAAATATTATTTTTTACATGGGACAATAGACTCGTGATTGATATTTCAGTGAGATTTATACAGAGATTTTTACAGATATATACAGAGAGTGATGTTTTTATGAATAAACTGAGAAAAGGCCTAAGGTTTGCTTAAAATCTGTTGCTGAAAATAAATAAATGTCGGGCGGGAGCATTGAAGCAATACTGGCTTCACATTGACACTTTAATTTCGTATTAGAGTGAAATAATTAAGCAACTGTGACATAAGTTTCTTTACACTCAGAGTTTGACCTGGATCTGTCTCCTGGTTTTTTTTTTTTTTTTTTTTTAATTTTAATTTTTGGTAGAGTGTGTATATAAATGACAGTAAGAAAGTATTTCTTACTACAGAATTTTATATGAAATGCTTTGGTATCAAAAAAAGTCAAAACGTGCATAGTAATTATCCAGAATCAGTGTTCTTGTGCATTCAGCTTTTGTTGTCATGCTCTCTGACGTGTTAAGCCCTGATCATTGTGCATGCTGAAGGGCCAGTGTGCATGTGCGTGCGTGCGCGCGTGTGTGTGCGTGTGCATGCGCGTGCGCGTGTGTGTGCTTATTGTTTTAATTAGTAGGGGACAGTGAAACTGGGTACACTGGGCACCTGGGATGTTGAATAGCTGTGGGGGGAGCCCCAAGCCCATGTTTCTCTGATGAGTGGGCAGCAAATACGGGGGGGGGACCTCTCTTTGTTCACAGGCCTTGTGGAACGAGGATGTGGCCAACGCCTATGGCATAGCTGGCTTCAGGTGGGGTCAGTGTCACAGCCATGGGGTGACATCCCTCTGTTCCCCTGCATCGAGTTACATTTCCACCTCCTGGTCCTTCTGTGTGTCCGATTTCTCATCACCTTCTGAGCAGTCTGCGTTTTATCAAGCTGATTCTTTCTTTTTTTTTTTTTTAAGTTGGTTATACATTTGCCTAAATTGGACATTTTGGAGTTAATGAGATAATTTAGTGGTAGCGTCAAAGCTGGTGATTACAGCTACTTAGCTCATTTAAAAAAATGAGCTTGAAGAAAGGTGGAGGTTGGAGACTGTATTTTTGGGCTAGTCCTGCTGGAAGGCCTAAGAGGAGTTTGACTGTGACAGTTTTCAGTCTTCGGGTTTTTTAAACTTGTGTTTGTTCAAAAGAGGACTGGATTGTTTTGTTAGCAAGTAGCTAAAACATCCAAGTACATCTGTCTGTAAGCTTACAGTGCTACTGGCCTAGTAATAAATGAAGAATATTTATCATTATCTAGTTGAGGTACCAGTCATTATGACTTTGTTTCTGAAAGATGACTTCAAAATTCTTTATTGCTCTGTCTGTTAGTTAATACAGCACGTACGTGCCAACATATGTGTAAGTACAATGTATCTACTACCCTGGATAAAGATAAAATATTTTGAGAAGAGTGTCTAGAGATTTTCTTCAAAATGATGCCATAGAAGCTGACGTGGTTTTCTTGTACTTTTATGAGACTGTATTCCTCTCTTCTGTTACAGTTATATACTGACTTTTAATTGACTACACTGGTAGAGTTTCAGGCTTACACTAGAACCAGTGACTTTCAGTCCTATATGGGTCACTGGCAGTTCGATGTTGTCCTTGTGTTATAGTCTACACTATAAATCAATATAAGAAGATGTATGTAAATATTTTAGTCAGGGTTTCTAGTGCTGGTACCAAACACCTGACAACTGCAACATGAAAGAGAAGAGGTTCAGTGTGGCTCACAGTTGCGGGGGATTCAGTGCATGGTGGGCTGCTCCAGAGCAGGACCGTCTCGGCAGAAGGGTGTGGTGGGGCAAAGCTGCTCAGCTCATGGCAGCCAGGCAGCAAAGCAGGAGGGGACAGCACCCGAGAGGAAAGGGCTGGGACCACTCATAGGACCCAGAATCCTGTCTCATGATCCACCCAGTAACACCCAGAACTTATTAATTCCTTGGGGGCTCTCAAGACAGTCAAGTGACAGTATAGCTGTCACAATAAATGCAGCCAATCTTTCACAAAATACTTTTTCTAACTACATGATGTATTCTGATATGTCCTTATTTTGCCTTTGTTTTTTAAAAACTGCTAGTTATGATCCATGGAATTGATTTGGAAAATGGTCCTAAATGACCATCCATTTATATTTTGATCTGTTTTTTTTTTTAATCTAATAAGTTCTCTTTAAAGCAGATTGTGCAGAGAATGTGCAGATTGTTCAACTTCGTGTTCTTAACAAAGCAAAAGAGAGACAACTGGACAACTTGGCTGAAAAGTTAAATGAAAGTGAACGTCAAATTCGGTATCTGAACCACCAACTTCTGATAATCAAAGGTAAGATTATAAGAGCCTGAGATCATATGTGTCATTAATGAACCACAGCAGAATGAGGCATCTTGTTTCTAGCAACCTCATTTTGCTTTTTTATGTTTTATCTTTCTGTGTTTTTCATTTCTAATAACCTCACTTTCCTTAGTCAGAGGATGACAGTGAATCAGACAGAGGAAAACAAACCCAGGACTTCTGAGTCCTTGCTTGGATCACTTCCCTCCAGAACAGACTATTTCGCAGTCCCCGTCTTACTTCTTTTCTTCTTTCCTTTTGTTCTGCCCTCTTCTGTTTTCTCTTAGGCTGGTAGAATCACAACCATTGTTTATCTATGCGGAGAGCAAGCCACCCTACCAAGCTGCTGACCCTCTTGGTTACCTTGGGTGAAGTTTCTCCTCCCCAGAGTGCTTTGTTTAGTCTGTAATGCAGTACTGAGTAGCTGGTGCATGGAGCCCAGCAGGAGTTTGGAACCAAGAACCCTTGCTGTAGGTGTGTGGCCTTTGCGTGATGACATAGAGCAGCTACGCATGTGTGTGACAGTTGCTTTCTCTTCCTGCTCTAGTTTTGGTCAATGTCTGACTTTGATTTGTGGGACAATTTTGTGACCAAACTCCAACTCATTTCAAATTAAACTGATAGTGAAAAGCTTTTTTCTGCAATGCCTATAAAATTGAGTTTGAGAGAGCTTGTGAGCTGTTACAGCAAAGTTTGTGGGAAGAATTTAAGATTGGGTGAATTAAAGAGTTTATTGCAAGTATATTTAGGAAGTGATTAGTCCTCAGATACATTTTTTGATTAGCAAGGGGTTGTTCCTTCTACATAGCTTCTCGGTTAAACAAATGCTGAAATCATGAGGAAATCTTTTATCCCCAAAGGGGATATAGTCAACATTTTAAAGGCAGTGATGCTGGTTCTCCAAAATATTTTTTTTGAGTCATTTAAGTATTTTTTTAATCATTTTTTTCTGATTTTCTCTTATCAATTGAAGTTCATTTGAGTGAAAGGGATTTGGTTCACTAACACTTATGTATGATACAGATCTGATAGAGATTGTGGCAACTACAGACCCTGCATAGCAACAGATGATTTATAAAAACATTTTTAATGCCCTAGATGAGAAAGATGGCCTGACCCTCAGCCTTCGAGAATCCCAGAAGCTCTTTCAGAATGGCAAAGAAAGGGAGATACAGCTCGAAGCACAAATAAAAGCACTGGAGACCCAAATACAGGCCTTAAAAGTCAATGAAGAAAAGGTAACTATTTCAAGGTTCTACATGGTGAGAAGTGAAGTGAAAACTTTATTTACTGAGTGAAACTCTCCCAGGAATAGGACCATTCAGATCCAGGTGGTCTTTCTAGAACCACTTTTGTCATTCCCTTGCTTAATGCCTTTCAGCGACCTCCTCTTCACCTGTGGGGCGGCGGCAGCACCAAGATGCCGTGGACCCTCGGTTGCCCCCTTTCTGCCTGCACTGCGCGGGCTGCAGTCTCATCCCCTCATGCAGCTCTGCTCCTCCCGCGATGCCTTTTTCACAGCTCGTCACTGTCCCGTCCCGTTAGTCAGCCTCTGCCCACAGGTTTTCTTTCCCTAAGTCTCTGCTCTGTTCCTCAAGCCAGGTGCTCGCCTCTGTTCTGATGGACCCAGGACACTGGCGGTGTCACTGGGCTCCCCTCACCTGGTACCCAACACCTAGGCCAGTGCTTGGCATGCGCTTGCTGGGCAGTGTGTGCTGAGTGTGTGATTCCAGATTGACCTGCCTTGTATATATGTGTGTAAGTGTATTTTTTTATTGTACTTGTTCTATTCCTCCTCTGATACAATTAGTCATGTCTGTAGCTTTATGGTGTGTATCGAAATTGGAACACAAGGGCTACCCTTAATATTCTTCAAACATTTACAACTTTTTCCACTTTCTTGATCTTGCAAGTCTGCTTCTCATGTTTTGTTAAAATCTTGGGATTTTGATTAGCAAGGCATTCTATCTTATCATTTCATAAGTGAGTTAGAGCAAATATCTTACCCATGGGCGCAAAGCCAGTTTAAGGAAGCCTCAGAATCCAAGTTTCCTGACCCAAATGTTCCTTTCAGTGTCCTTAACCTGGGAAGCTATTGGAGGAGCCCAACCTTGTGGAGCACTATTCTTTAGACTTGCTTTTTGAAGTAGTGACACACTTTTTAATCGACGGGCTAGAGAGCTGTTGAATTTTGGAAAGAGTTCCACATTTGGTGACCCACCCTATGCTGGGTCATCAATTCTCTCCACGATTCTGGTCACAAACCAAACAGGACAAGAACAGAGTCAGATTTCCCCATAAGGTCAACATTGAACCTAACCACTGAGTTCAGTTCAATTCTTGTCCAATCTAGTCTGTGACCAGAATCAGGGAAAGAATCAAGTTTGTGAGCTGAGGGGCCACTGTAGTCAGAATGCTGTGCCTGGCACGAAATGTCCTTTACCATTCACTGAGCAAGTCGTAGGAGGCCATCTGGAGTATGAGGAAGGAGAGCCCTCATTTGAAATTTAAACTTCTTTTTCTGTCTGTCTGTCTGTCTGTCTATCTCATACTGGGGATTAAACCAAAGGCTTTTGCACTGCGCTATGTCCTAAGCCCTTTATAAAAAATTTTTATTTTGTGACAGGGTCTTGCTAAGTTACTGTGTTACCCAGACTGGCCTCAAAATTGTGATCTTCTTGCCTCAGCCTCCTAAAGCACTGGAGTTATAGACCTGTGCCACCAAGCTTGGATAATGTTGTTTTAACATCATCTGATTAGTAACTTTAATTCCACCTGCAACTTTAACTTTCATGAGCCTTGTAGCATAATATATTCACAGATTTGGGGGATTAGGAAACTCCTTAGGGGTCGTGATGTCACCTGTAGTACCAACTGTGCTTTCAGGCCTTTATTTTTAGTGGGGCGTGGTGGTGCGTGCCTGTGGGCCTGGCTGCTTGAGAGTGGAGGCGAAGGCAGGAGCATTGCCTGAGCCCAGGAGTTCAAAGCAGCCTCACAAGATCCTGTCTCAAATAAACAAACAAACAAACAAACCCCCGAAAATGAAGGAAGGGTGGCAAAGACCCCTTCCTTCTTCTTAGTAGAGGATGGTCGAGTTTAAAGTCCATGTCAAGCAGAGTTAAGATACCATCAATGCAGGTACCTGTGTGTTCTCCAGATGATCAAGAAGTCCCGGACGACCGAGATGGCTTTGGAGAGCTTGAAGCAGCAACTGTTGGACCTTCGTCACTCCGAGTCACTGCAGCGAGCCAGAGAGCAGCATGAGAGCATTGTTAGGGGCCTCAGAGAGAAGTACGAAGAGCAGGTGTCATCCTTGCAGGAGACTTTGGACACTACAATCGCCACCCTTAAGGAACAGGTTAGGATGAGCTCACACGAGCAACTGTTGCCAGCAAGAAAGGCCGGTGCTATTTGGTAACTGATATTTTGCAGTTACTCACACAGAAGTTTTGGAGGTTTTTAGCAGGTGTTTGATTGTAAGTGAAACCTCAAAGCCAGTGATTTTTGAATCTATAACAGTGTCCTGAAGGTGTAACTTGGGGTGGTTAGTATTCCTTTCAGGCTCCCATTACTGGCCCATTATTTGTAGGTATTTGTGCATATTGTTCACGTTGTCCTAGAACAGGTCCTGGGTACAAGGTGCAGGGTCTGATCCCCAAAAAGTCTTTCACAGACTTCCTAGATCTGGGAATTCATCCGTCAATCATGACTGCCAGGGCCTGACTGTCATGGGGAGAGTTAATTTTGTGGGGGTGGACCAGGAGTGCTTGCCAACCAGGTGCTATGCCGCCGAGCTATATCCCTGGCCCCAGGAGACTTAATTTTGAAACACAGGCTGAGAATTCCCAATCTGAAGATCAGAAGTCCAAAATGCCCCATGTGGGTGACATGGTGGCTCAGTGGAGAATTGTACCCCTGACCCCATGCGACAGGTTGCAGTCAAAATGTGTGTGCTAATGCATTGTGTAAAACGACCTTTGGGCCAGCGTCTGTGTAGGTGGACATGCAGGTAAGTGAATTTCATATCTAGGCTTGGGTCACTGGCTCAGGATATCTCATTAAGCTTATGCAGATATTCTAAAATCCGCACACTTTGGGTGAAGGGTACTCAACCAGCAGTGTAACATGTAAAGTAGAAACGAATTCACCCTACTGTCATTTCAGAATTAATATAGCCCAAGGGAAAGGGAGAAAATAAGATATGAAATCCTACCACCGTTAGCACTCATCCTGATTTATTATTTTTGACTTACATAGCTGACTCTTAATTTTCCATGCTGTTAGTTAGAGCCATTTAAGGTTACATTAGTGACGATAATTGTGCATCTACCATTTTATTTTCATATGTGTCTTTATAAGTTTTTATGTTTTTTTTTTTGCCAATTATGTTTTTCTTTCTTTTATATAGAAAAACAGTATGCATTTGATTGTTATGGGGCACATACAAGGGCAGGGAAAGATGAACACTGTGCCAAGCTATAGGAAAGTCTGCAGGATATGTAAACAGATCTTGAGATGTTCTTTAATTTCAATTTTATTTTTTTAAATGTTCTTTATGTACAGGCTTGTTTATATTTTGGGCAAATGCAGGGTGGCACTGTTGCGTTCAAGTGGACGGCGGTCTTTCTTGGACTGTTGGAAGGGCGAGGTTTGTAGGTTAACTGAAGAGCTGCCCTCTCTCTGCTGCCCGAGACATGGTTACCTCGGGGCCAGGCTGAAGGAATTTCTAGTGTCTGAGCCTCTGTATTCTTTATTCTTGTCAACCTGCACCCTCGCTTGATAGTGGAACCTTTTAAATAGCATCTTGCTCCCAGAGTGGTAGCCAGGTATGGACTCTCTGCCTATTTTAGGGTTCAACCTGTTCGTATCCACAGGTACCCCGCTGGGCTTTGGACTGGGATGCCATTGACTGCATAATGGTGGACACAAGTGACACTTTGTGTTCCTGTCGTGAACTTGGAATCTCTTGATATAGTTCTTCACCGATTTCTTTAGAGTTTTGTAGATTTACACCTAAGTGGTCCGTTTTGGAGCTGTTCATGTAAATGATACTCTATTTTCATATCAAATTCTACCTGCTGGTTGCTGGTACATAGGAAAATGATTGGCTATTTTTTGAACCTCGGATCCCATCACTGCTATAACCATGTATTAGTCTCCTTCCAAATCTGTGTGCCTTTCGTCTTCTCTCTTGCCTTAAAGCATTGGTTTGAAATTCCAGCATAATGTTGCAAAGCACCAGGGAGAGGGAACATCCTTGCCCAATTCCTGATTTTGTGAAAAGGTTTCCAATTTCCATAATTAAATGTGTGTTAGATTTCGGTTGATTTCTCTGCCTCTCTTTCTTCCTCTCCTTTTCCCTCTGGTCAAGTTGGGGAGTTCCTCTCAAGACCTAGTGTTGATCAGGAATGAGTAGTTACAATTGGAAGACAAAATTCATCAAGAGATTAATGCCATGAAACAGCAGCAGCAATCCATGATAGAGTTTTAAAAATACCTGTATAATGAGTATACTTGGAAGAATATATGACATATCAATGTGATGTTTGCCTTAAGACATCTTTTCTATGTAGAAAAGATGGTCCACACAACATATTATAAGGGTCCTTTTTACTTTGGTTAAGTTGAATTAGAGTTAGAATCTCTTGAGTTAGAATCCTTGGAGTATGTGGATTTTCTCCAAGGTGTAACAAGAGTGTAACTCTCAAATAGAAACTGTCCCTGGACTGTTTCCAGAGAAGTGTACTGGTCTCAGTAAGATCTCTGTCTTAGTTACTTCTCTTATTGTTGGGACAAGATACTAAACATCCATAAGTTAAAGGAAGAAGGGTTTATTTTAGCTCAGTTTGTGGAGATTTCCGTCAGCTGGATGCCAGGCAGGGGCCATGGCAGAGGGAAAACAGTCCATGGCAGGGCAGGCAGTAAGCAGTGAGCCTTTTTTTGACTTTTATCCCCATCCAGGCTACCAGGGATGGGATAAAGGATTACAGGGTTGTCCACTCCCAGAGTGGCCTATCATCCAGAACTACGATAAGCCAATTAGTGGACCAAGTTAGTCATCACACACTCTTAATCCATATATCCGCAGATCCAGCAGTGTCTGAAAAGCCTGGCCTGTGAGCACTTGAGGCTTTAGGGGAATTAGAGATCCAAACTGTAACAATCTTGGATCACCTCCTTGGTGGTATAATACCATCCTCTGTTCGGACACCATAAAACCTTCATGAGCTTTGGTTTCTCCAGCATGACCTTTACTTGGTCTGTCTTCTATCTGTACTTTCATGTTGCATTTAAGGATTCTACTTTGAAAACTTTGTTGTTGGTGAAGAGACTTCTCTGTGTATTGTTTAATCTTCATTTTTCTCTGCACTGGAATGCTGTTCAATTCTAATTCCTCCCATGGATCCAGCTATCAGCCCTTTATCATCACACTCGCCCTGTTCAGTCTTAAAAGACGTCTGACCCTCTCATTCTTTGAACTAAGTTTTCTCACTCAAGCTAATCATGGAAAGATGGAGTTATTCATCTTTATTTTTTGTGTTTCTAAGTATAACTTAGGATAATCTGTCTCCCTACGTTGGCAACAGGACAGCCACAGTTTAATAGTATAGCATCAAAACATGGCCAAGGTCTTCCTTTTCTGCACTGCGTTTTTGTCCGCCTGTCCTTGAACTTTCCTTCCTCCTGCTTCCCGGTCTCGGGACATCGCTGTCTCACATCCTTCCTTGCACGCACATTCACGTGGTCACAAGATGAGCTGCCGTGAGGGCTGCACTCAAGGGCCAGCGTCTCAAGCTGGCCCTGAGTCCACCGCACCGTGCCAGGAGGTTTGCAGTGCTGAGCAAACACGGCCTGCTTTCCAGAAGCTCATTCTGCTTGAACATTTGGCAGAAAAAATTTAAAGTAAACATGGGCTACCTTATGAAACAGAATACAAAATTCACATGAATTCTGAAGTTAAAACAGCCCTCCAAAGCCCCTCTCCTCTGCTTGGACTGTGTGTCGGTCTCTCTTGGGGACGGACCTGTATTCGCACCCTGCAGATAGTGTCAGCTTTTGCTTATCCTGTGGCCCAGTGCGACAGCCTCCGCCATTCTCTCTGCTTCTGAGTGCTTTCTTGATAGTCCCCTGATGGCTTTATTTGTTTTCTTGAAGTTTTGTTTTTTTTTTTTTTCCTCCAGGAAATTTCAGCCAATTACCTTATTCACTCCTTTCCCTCTCCCTTGCTGTCCCACTTGCCTGGAGTTCAGCCTGTAACCTTTTTGGATGAGAGGTGATGCTTTCATCTCTTGGGGTGTGGAATTTCCACAGCTCATTATTTGCAAATGCGTTTTCTTCATTGGAGAAACTTGAATGTCTATATACACATCCCATCCCATCCTTCCATCCATCCTCCTATGTTTCTGTAGTGCTAGGGATCAAACCCAGGGCCTGCCCTGGGCCTTCCAGGCAAATGGCACCACTGAACTACACCTCAGCCACACGTGAGCGCGCGCGCACGCGCACGCGCACACACACACACACACACACACAGAGTCATTTTCCCTTTCTCCCCTCTCTTTCTCCTTGCAATTTATTTTTCATGCATTCATTGTGGCACCTGCTGTGTACAAGGCAAGGCAAGGCAGAGGTGTCCTCCAGGAGACAGTTAAAGAGAAATAAGTGTAAAAGACAGAAAGATGAGAAACAGATCAGTTTAAGCAGAAACAGTTTAAAAACAGTTCAGAGGAGAGAACGATTAGTTTTGGCTGCTCCCAACAGAATAAGCTTCTGGCCGCTCAGAACAGAGTAAGTTTCCATTTATTTATCTGCGTCCTTGCTGCCTTGGGTCACGAGATGCACACGTGTGTGACTGCGGGTGGCCTGCCTAGGTGTGTCTGCCCACACTTACGTGACATCATAAAGTGCAAATAAGAGTGTGATACGTGTCTTTTGGCATCAGTAAAACCTAACATTAGAAGAACAGTGTCCAGTGGATGTGGAGCAGAGGGGACTTTACACACGGTCTAATTTGCAGGTTATTAGAGTAACTACAAAAGAGGAAGCAGCCGGAGCCGCTGTCTGCCCCAACTCCAGCCGGGCACTTGCGGCCCGCGATGATTCCGTGTGTGACTGAGAATCCGGTGATGTATCAGGTGCCCTTTCGCATTTCTTGGGCTCATCTGACAATGACGTCCCGAACTCTTTTTTTTCTATATAGGAAGATCTTTGCACTCGTTTAAGAGATCACGTGAAGCAGCTGGAAAGGACCCTAGAAGCCACCAGAGTGGAGAAGACCGAGGTCATCAGCAGGCTGTCGCGGAGCCTGGAGGAGACGCAGCAGCAGCTTGTCCACCTGCTGCAGTCAGGTACCGGTGCCACGGGCTCAGGGCGCCTGCGCCTCAGGGACCGGGGGAGGCAGCGGCTCGGGCAGCGTGTGCGCCTTTCATTCCTCTAAATACGTATCCTTGGGCCGGGGGTGTAGCTCAGCGGCATAATCACCTGCCTGGCAAGCGAGAGGTCATGAGTTCGATCCCTGGTACCAAAAAAAAAAAAAAAAAGTTGCATATGTAGGTCATGTTTTATTAAGTAACTTGGAAAATGCAGAGAGGTGGAGCGTACCAAATAAAAATAGTCCACAAGCCTACTACTTGGAGGAAAGTATTATTAAAGCTTGGGTGTGTTTCTTCAAATGAAATGCATGTACATAGACAATGTCCTGCTTCTGTGTACCGTACATTTCTGAAAATATGCCAAAGCCAAATGTGCACAACTCTACAATATGTGCTAAAACAGAAGTTCTAACCCTGAAAGTGGAGAATGGTTCCAAATGCCACTAGGTGTTTTTAGACCCAGTATTGGATCATATGCGTCTATTTTTAGAACCTCTGCAGTATGTCCCCCCTTCACAGTAGAAAAGCTGCTTACCTAGTCTCAGGGAAGAATTACATTTTTGTCATGTGTAAGATTTCTAATATGCTGGGTGTGGTGCACACCTGTAATCCCAGCACTTGGGAGGTTGAGGCAGGAGGATTGCTGTGAGTTTAAGGCCAACATGAACTACATAGCAAGCCCTATCTCAAAAAAAAAAAAAAAAAAGTTCTAATATGGTCTCCATGGTGTTGGGTAATAGAGAACATATTGCTTTCTGTGCCAGCAGGTATTTTATTTCTTTATTTAGTGCTAATAAGGATTGAACTCGGGGCCTTTGCACATTCCTAGCCCGTTAAACATTTTTTATATTTTGAGACAGGGTTTCTCTGAGTAGCCCAGGATGGACTCAAACTTGAGATCCTCCTGCCTCAGCTTCTCAGGGTACAGGGATTGCAGGCGTGCATCACCATGCCCATCATATTTCTTATTTTTAATAAAATGATGTTAAATAAATGGCAATAAAATACTCAAAGATTTGTGCAAATACCACTTGCTGCATAGACTCGTACACTGCTTATCTTTTGGTGAAGTGCTCCTACTGTAAAGATAGGGCGATAGTTACTAAGTGCCTATGAAAGCCATGCTCGGGGAAATGAAAAACACTTCAGGCTGTCGGGCCTCATGTGAAAGAGTGGTAACCCCCAAGTTGGGAGCACTAATGTCAAGTGTGCACACATCGGGTGACTGAAAAATATGATGAATGTTTAAATTAAAAAATATTCTTTATAGTACAAGACACATTGCCACAAATCACTCTCAGAACACTTCCCTCCCTCCAAAAACACTGATCCCATAGTGGCCACCACCCTCCGAAGCAGTTGTGGAAGTGCTCTTTCGTGAATGTCTTTCAAGGCTTGATCAGACGTTCAGTGAGCAGTGTTGCCAAGTGCCTTATGGTGGAAAGACAGCTCAGGAAAACATGGCAGATGTGTCCGCCTCCACCTTCGCCACCAGATCTGACACCCCAAGACTCCTGCTCCTCAAGGTCAGGGTCATCGTAAACCAGCTCAGGACACAAAGGCAGCCAGGACAGCACAGCTGGAGACACAGGACGGAGGACTTCCAGGCCCGCTTCAGAAGGCGGCGAGAGCCAGGCACACACGCGTTCAGAGCAAGGAGGACAGTGTGTCTTTTACCGCGATAAATTTTTAAAAACTTTAGTATTCACCGCAGTTTTCAGTCATACCTCGTCTATGTTTTGGGGACAGTTTGGACCATACCCTATTTGGCAGTGCACCCTAATTAGTTATGTGTTTTTCACCATTTCCTTTTTTTTTTTTTTTTTTGTACTGGGGATCGAATTCACGACCTCATACTTGCCAGGCAGGCGCTTGTGCCACTGAGCTAAACCCTCAGCCCTTTTCACCATTTCTTGATGAGCTTTTTTTGGCCGTTAAAGGCCTTGAAAATAAGATTGCTTTCAGCTGCATAATATGGCACACTCCTCACTCACCTGTTGGAGATGGTCATTTTCTTTGGCGGAAGCTCGCTGAGTCCCTTTTAAATAGGAGCGTGCCCAGTACACTTAGAATACTGGTTTGCTAGCGACAAACCTCCACGTGCAGCCTGGAGTGGTGGCGACAAAAGCATTTAGAAGGACACGACAGCCACAGCTATAGTTTTCCCCTGGGAGGGCAGAGACCCGCGCCGGGAGTGTTTTCGCTCTGCTCACCGTGGATTGGGCTGCCGGAGCCTGCTCCGGGCCCCGGGGAGAGCCGGGGTCGGAGATGTGGCTCCTGCGAGCCCTAGCAAGGTCCCCCGTGGCCCCTGCTCCACACTCCGGGGACCTGCAGGACCAGGCTCCTGCCTTCCGGGCCCTGATACCTTCGCGGCCCCGAAGAGCTCCTGGTGCTGAGGCAGAAGCAGCCGAGCGTGCGGCCCACACAGCGCGGGCGCTGCTCCCCGCCCTCAGCCGGTCCCCTGCCCTCTCCTCCGCAGGCTCCATGCAGGAGGTGGCGCAGCTGCGGCTGCAGCTGCAGCAGGCGCAGAAGGCGCATGCGCTGAGTGAAAGCATGAACAAGGCCCTGCAGGTGAGCGCCACCCGGGGGACGCTGGGTAAGCGGGGGAGGTGGGGCCGCATCAGCCTGGCAGCTTAGCTTTCCCCTCCCAGCCGGTGGGAGCTGGTCGCCGCCGGGCGCACACCGGGTGTGCAATCCCAGGTCCGCCTCTTCGCAGGGCCTGACCTCAGGTCCTTCCCAGAAATAAGCTTATGTGCACGTGTGTAGAACATTTATTTTAGCTGCCCTCTCTCTCTGGCTCTCCACTGCTGTTTCTGTTTGCCCCTGAAAGGGGAGGATACCCATGTTTCTAGCGGCTCAGCTTACAGCAGCTGCGTCTTGGTGGGTCCATCAACAGATGAATGGGTACAGAAAATGTGTGTACGCACAGTGGAGTAGTACTCTGCCACGAAGAAGGATTCACGTCAGTCGTTTAATAGCGAATGGATGCACTTTGAGACCGTAATGTCAAAGGAATCAGACACACACACACTTAGATGTCACGTGGTTTCTCTATGCGAAACCAGAGTATAAATAAAAACAACATAAAAGATAATGGGAAACAACAGGTGTTTTGCAGATGGGAAAAGAAGATAGATACTTTGCAAATGGGAAAGGGGGAAGAGTGGGAGGAGAAGGGAGCTAGCGGAGTCAAGGTGCGTTAGGTATGCGTGCCAGCTCCCCATGAGGAAGGTAATTGTGTACGGCAAATGTGCTTGGAGACATTTTCTGCTGCCTATTGGTCCTTAAAACCTGAAACAGAAGGGCCGATTTCATACAGGTAAGTAACGGCGGTTATTTTTAATACTTCTGTGTTCTAGGAGGAATTAACAGAACTAAAAGATGAAATTTCTCTCTATGAATCTGCTGCAAAGCTAGGAATACTTCCAAGTGACTCTGAAGGAGAATTAAACGTAGAACTCACCGAATCATATGTGGATTTGGGTATTAAAAAAGTCAACTGGAAAAAATCCAAAATTAACAGGTACCGAGGGAATATTTTAGTTTATTGTAGAAGACCCTACCTGGTGACTAAGGCTGGTGCTGCATGGTACCCAGATGGCACCAGGCATGGAAGCCTAAGGGCGGGGGATTCTTGGATGTGGAACAGTATGGTTTCAGTAATTTTTACTAATGCATAAAGGTCTGAAATCAAAGGGCACAGAAACTCGAGGTGTTGGTACTGTTTTGTCTTCACTGCTCCAAAAGATACCTCAGCTCCACAAAGGTAAAAGGTAATTAAAGTAGTTAGAATATACAAAGGCAATTCTGACTGTGCTTTCAGCTGTTCTCACTATTGAGGTAAAGGCACGCTGTTTTTATGTTGGCACTGTGTGTTCAAACTAGACACTTTGCATTCACTGATCAATGACATGAGAAAATAAACATTGTTTTTTCCTTGGAACCTCACCACAAGCTTAGGTTATGAAGGAGATAAAACAATTATAGAGATTCGGTCCTTCTACTGCTGCTTAATACACATTCCTGAGCAAGCTCGTGGGATAGACTGCTTCTTCCTCCCAGCGAGGTTTGGCAGGGAGGGTATGGGAGTGGTAGAAGAGGAATATTAGACCTGTAAAGGATGAATGGATGAATAAGTAAGCCTTTCTTTCATCCTCTTGCACTTTGCAACATGCAAGATTCTGTGCCAGGCTTTGGGAATACAGTACCAAAAAGAGTGCCACAGAAGCTGCCCTCCCCGCTCCGCGTTTACATTTGTCCGGCCGGGGAGAAAGGAGGTGGGATCCCTGTATGCAGCTGGATACTGCGTGGTGGGCAGGCCTGATGTGCAAAGTAGGAGTTACCCTTTCCCTCTTGGTTTTGTTACCGGGGTCTGGGGTGCTATGGACTCTTTCTAGAGGTTTCCCTCCAGGTTCTTGTTGCCCTGAACAAAGATAGCGAGGTTTCACTTCTATTAAAGGTAGGAAAACAAGTGTGTGCAGAGTGTGAATGGGCTACTGGAGAGTGACAGTGCGGTGGCCACAAGATCCATGGCCGCCGTCTTTTGTGTCCCCCCACGCTGACGTCAGAGCCAGGCTGTCCTATCAGAAAGCTGCTTGATCTCATGCCAGATGAATTGAAGATAGAATTTTCTGATTGGTCCCAGGTGCAGGGTCTGGTTGCTTGAGCCCTGGATCTCTATGATTGACAGGTCACACCCACTGGCTAGCTGTCCAGCTGTGCCCAAATCGCCTGCCTCAGTTTGGGTTAGGGCTCAGAGATGGGATGTTGGGAAGAGTTCCTTTAGGCTAAGGAAAGTGTTTCTAAAGTACATTTGGCCTTCACCACACTGTCTGGTTTGTAGGTTAGATCTGCGTTTGTAAAACATTATTGCATTATTGTTCAGTGACAGTGTTTAATACATATTGTGTTTCAGGTGTTAAGCAACTAAATACAGACATATAAATCTCCTGAAGAGTTTGCTCTACAGTAGGCTTTAGAGGGTATGTGTTTTCATACTGTATTTCTGTTTTTAGAACTGTAAGATAAAATTCAGTAAGTTGAAATCTTAAGTGATCAGGCGGTTTTGTGAAAGAAGACCTTACTGAGTAGTTTACTGAGGGCCATTTATCTGTCAGTCTCTCTTCAGGGACTCATCGCTACAGGTCACAGCTACCTGTGAGAAGAAGCAGAGAGGAAACAGCGGGACTAGATTGGGGTGTTTTTAGTAGGAGCCGCCTGAAGCTCCTATCTGGGGCCATAATGACGTAGGCTCCTTTACACCCCACACATTATTTTATTTCCCGGCTGGCTGCTGCGGAGCTAGGGCACGGGACTGGGCCAGGTTCTTACTGTGCCCAGATCAGACAGCTGCTCCTTAGCAAGCAGAGACCCTGGGAGCCCGGGGCTGGAGTTCCAGCACAGCAGGGGAGCTCACCTTACACATCAGTCCATACAGTGTCCAGTTATGACCCCAAGTTTCTGAAGAAACCTTAGATAACTAATGCAAAAGAGGAGGTATTTTAAAGACAGATTTCCATAAAACTTTAAAGATAAATGTGGTCATCTGGAAAATTCACCGCCATGAACACCTTATTTCCCATCAGTGCTAGATAATTTTAAGGGGCCAGTGAAAAAGCATGGATTTTAGGTCTCATCTGTTTTGAACTGTGGCTTTTTCATTTCTCATTGGCTCTCTGACCTTGGGCAAGTTTCTTGGCTTTTCTGAGGCTGTTTGCATCTCAGTCTTGATAAATAGATAATAAATGTAAGAGCCTTGTGTACCATGTTCTAGCACACGTTAGTCACTTAAAAAGATAACTTAGTGTCATTGTTTAATAGGTGATTGGTTAAAATATGCCCTTGATTGCATTTTATATTAATCTGCTTTTAATTTAACATAATTTGTGAAAGCTTTTTGATCTTCAATCTTGTGGCACACATTGGCTCCAAATGTTAGGGCTGGGAAACTGGTGCTCCGAGAAATGAGAGCCTTTGCCTAGGAAGACGGTCTCACAGCAGAACCAGGAGTTGAACCAGAACTCCAGAGGCCAAGCCCTGTTTTCATATTCATGTGCTAGTCAGAACACTTTCCCTGAAAACTTGTTCTTCATTGCATCTTTTAGTTTTGAGGAAGAGAGATATAGTGCATGCCAAGAAAGATTTTTTTTTGGACGATTTGTTTTGCTTTATTTTGCGCTGTAATTGGCCCAGAAAGTGGCCAATAAACACTTCCATGTACATTAGGATGTCCTTCTAAATATATTTTGCTACTTTTGAACTTTCTATTTATTTCACACTTGTAGTAATTTTAGAGCATTTGCCTATGGATCACAAACTGAGAAACCCTTCTGCTAGCAAGCTGACAGCGGGCCTGTTCTGCAGGGCAAGTGGAGAGCAACAGAAGCTGGACCTTCGGTCATGGAGGGAAATGCAGGCTATGGGACCAAAACTGACTTTATCCTCCCGCCCAGCACTTTCATAGGTTACAATTTGGCTCTGAGAAAATGCAAAACCTTTATTCTCAAATGAAGTTGAAAGGGCGCAGGAGAGAAGAGCTCTGTGCCTCTCCCCTGAGGGCCTGTGAGTGCCGCATTAAGAGGAGGTACAGTTTTCCCGGTGTTGAGAATTTTAGCTCTTGTTGACTTGAGCGGCTTTCAAGTCACTGACCTAAATATTAGCGGCTCCAAGCTTTAGCCCCGGCTACCACCTCTCTTAAGCTACCGCCTAGTAAATTTTAAGGGCTTAGCCTCCGCTGCTGCATTTCACATCCCTGGAATCTGAGTAGCTAAACCTGCTTGCAGCTCTCAGACAGCTTCCTCTCGCCCTTATTATAGTTGGCTGCTAAGCTCAAATAATAAACATTTAACAAGTGGGATGCCTTTTCCCTTTGGTCTTCTCGGCAGGCTTCGTGCGGGACCACAGTTTATTTGGATTTAGGGGAACCAGCTTCTATAGGGCTTAGCAGTGAGTCTTCCACAGCCCGGTCACCACACTGCCTTTCCCTTGTGCGGGAAGAGGAGAAAGTTATTTTAGCAAGCACTTTCTCGCTGTCTACCTTGGCTCCCTGGAGGAGTACAGGATGTGCTATTTCAGCGGTCAGCATTCAGGCAGAAAAGCAATTAGGGAGGCGTAATTTGTTAACTGAGCAGAATAAGTGCTCAACTTAGCATTCATCATGTTGGTAGCACCAGAAGATTAAAATGGGATCTATTTTATGTTTTATTTCTTATATAATTTTGTTCTTTTATTTTCTATATAAATAAAAGCAGTTTAAATAGTTGAATCTTAGAAATATACAATGCATATACAAAAGTTACACGTGTGTATCTCAAGAAGCTCACTTTTAAAAGATGTTACTTTTAAAAATCAACCTTAAAAAATAGTTACCTAGTTTTATGTTCCTTCTCTTTCTGTGCACATGCAATATTCTAATATTTTATTTGGGATCATCTGAAAGTGAAGAACAGTAAAAAGTTTAAATCAGATACTTCTATTTATTTTGTTTAAAATACTTGATTTTTTTACAGATTTACATAAAATTGTGTATTATATGGAAAGTTCCTATATACATAGCCACCATTTTTTCTTGCTAACATCTTACATTATTATGGTACATTTGTTTGCATTAAGGAGCAGCTAATGTCCATGTTCATTCATATTTCTATAGTTTTACTTACTGTCTGTAGTTTATTCAAATTTTCCTAATTTTTATGTAATGTTCCTTTTTTCTGCCCAGAATCCCATCCAGGAGACCACATCACATTTAGAAGTCATGTTTCCATAGTTGCTTCTTGACATCCCTTGATTTTGATGACCTTAATGGCTTTGGAGAATATTATTCAAGTATTTTATAGAAAGCCCGATATTAGAATTATATTTCCTCATCTTGTGCAGAAGGACTGCAGAGATATGATTCCATGTTCATGACATCCTATCAAGGGTGCACAGTACCAATTATTTATTTTCAAAACTTTTCCTTTTTGGAAAATTTAGAAATAAAGATGAACAAAACCAAAGCAAGTAAAAATCATCTATAATCTTACTTCATCTCACGTGAAGAAAACCACTGTAAACATTTTGACATATAATTTCCCTGTTATCTTTACATGGTTCCAAAAGATAATAATGAATATATACCTTTTTATGTTACCTTTTAACTTAGTACAGTGAAATCTTTTCATTCTAGTAGATACTGTTAAGTTTGATTTTTAATGGATATATAAATAAATGATACTTTAGTAATACAAAGTTTTTTTTTTTTTTTTCGTATCTGGGGTTGAACTCGTGACCTCACTCTTGCCAGGCAGGCACTCATGCTGCCGAGCTAAGTCTCTGGCTCGTGAATTTTTATTAAAGTGATGCGCTGTCATTCTGAACCTCTGTGTGATGAGGCAGCTCTTGTCCCATCTCTGCTGCTTCCTTTAGCAGGGCGTGCAGCAGCTGAGGATCTGGGTGGGCACTGCCAGGCAGCCCTGAAGTCTGCACCACTGCCCACGCCGTTTGGCAGGACCCATTTTTCCTCCCGTTGTTACTCCTCCCGTTTTGAGTTTTCTGTCTTGTGTTGTTAAATCTTTCAGTCTCTGCCTTTATGACTCTGGGCTGTTTAAAAAGATGATTTCTTTCTAGTGCTTTTTATAGTTTTATGCTTAAACCTTTAAGAGCACGAACTATGACACATACAGATGAGCCTAGATCACCCCCGGGTCGGGAAACAAGCGTGGCCTGCAGCTGCCGTGTTCGTCTTCCCACTCGTGCCCTGTGGGGCAAGTACCCTCTTTATGGCCGCAGTGTTCATTTTCTTGTTTTTCCTTATTCTTTTAGTACCCTGTTATTCACACCTAGAGATTATTAGGTTTAAAGGCCTCGTGTAGTAGGTGTTTTATATTTTCTTCTTTTTTGGCTTAGCTTTATTGAAGTATATTTCCCATTCCATCAAAGTCCTGCATGTCAAGTGCACAGTTCAGCAGTTTTATTATATTCACACGGCTGTGTAACCACGACAATGTAATTTTAGAACATTTCAGCAGCCAAAGCAAAAACAAAAACCCCCAAACAAACCCCAGAACCATATACCTGTTGCTTGTCATTCTCTATTACTTTCTCTTGTCTCACAGATCCTAACCTACTCCTGTCTGTAGATTTGCCTGCTCTGTACATTTCACACAGATAGAATTGTATAGTGTGGTCTTTGTGACTGAGGTCTTTTACTTTGCTAATGTTTCCAAGGTTTGTCCATGTTGCGTTGTATATTAGTACTTTGTTGCATTTTATAGCCTGCTAATTTCATGTTTATATGCATATATATTTGCTAAGTCATATGGTAACTGTCAAATTGTTCTCTAAAGTGTTTTCACTATCTTACATTCCCACCAGCAGAGTATGAGAGCTAAAGTCATCAAGTTCTTGTCAACAACTTATTTTTACTCCTAGTGGGTATGAAGTGGTATCTCGCTGTGGTTTTGATTTGCTAACGTTGTGGTCTTTTTCATATCTTTTGGCCATTTACATATCTTATTTGGAGATATGTCTATTCAAATTTTTGCCTGTGTTACAGTTGGATTATCTGTTTAGTATTAAGAACCCTCCCCCCCCCCCAGTTTTTCAGTTTTTAAAAACTTTGTTTTTGTTAGTCTGTGTTTGCAGTCCATAATGATTGCACTTAACTGTGGGGAGTCAGTGTATGTGCGTAACACATCTCTGTTCTTCCTTCCCTCCCCTCCTTCTCCTCCTCTTGGTCGTCGTCTTCATCTGTTCTGAATGCAAGTCTCTTGTCAGGTATATGATTAGCAAATATTCTCTCCTGTGAGTTGTTGATCTACTATATTTTTATTTTAAAATTTATTTTAATTATACATGTATTATTTATTTATATCCACTTTCCCCATTACCACCCTTATACCCCATCTCTTGTTTTACTTTCTTGATAAAAGTCTTTTGACTCCCATGGCCCTTAATTTTATGAAATCCAACCTATTTCATTTCCTTTGGTTGCTTGTGCTTTTGGTACAGATCTAAAAAATCACTCTCTAATCCAGGGTCCTAATGTTTTATATCTACATTGCATTCTAAGTTTTATCTCTTATGCTAGGCTTGGTATCTATTTAGATTTAATTTTTGTATATGGCGTGAGGTAGGGATCTAACTTCATTCTTTTGCATGTGGATATCTAGTTTGCAGCAGCATTTTTTTAAAAAGACAATTTCCTATTAATTGTTTGGATACTTTTACTGAGAGTCAGGTGACTGTAAGTAAGGATTTACTTTCTGCGTTTTCAATCTATTCCATTGATCTCTGTGTGTGTTCTTATGCCAGAACCATATCATTTTGCAATAACTTTGTAGTAAGAAAAGAAAGTGTGAATCTTCTAAGTCTGTCCTTTTTTTCAAGATTATTTTGGTTTTCTGGATTTCTCCCATTCCTCTGTGAATTTTAATATCAGTTTGTCAGTTTTTGCTAAGAAGTGAGCCAGGATTTAGAGGAATGTTGCATTGATTTGGAATATTGCCATTTAACAAATTGTCTTCTAATCCTCAAATATCAAATTTAAAAAATTATATCTTTAATTTCTTTCATTTATATTTTATAAATTTCAGTGAGGTCATATTTCTTTTTTAAAATTTATTCCTAGGTATTCTTTTTTATTATTTTTGCTGAGTTATTTCCTTAATTTAATTTTTGGTTGGCTTATTGATATGAGGTGACAATACACTTGATTTTTTGTTATGTTGACCTTGTATATGGTCACATTGCAGAAGTGGTTTATTAGTTCAATTAGTTTTTTAGTACAAAAAATCCTGAGGATCATGTCATCTGAATAAAAGAGAGAATTCTGCTTCTTTTTAAACTGGTTGCCTTTTTCTATTTTGACAGTTCCTCCAGTTAGAATTCCTATAGCACCATGGTATAAAGTGACAAGGACAGAAATCTTCCCGTTGGCCTGGATCTTAGCAGGAAATATTCAGTCACTGTCTTTCATTGTCCTTTAGGGGTAATGTTAACTTCAGGGTTTTCGTAGGTATGAATGTTCTTTAGATTCTCTTTTTTCACTCAACACTGTGTTTGGGCCATGTAGCCCCACACATTCTTTTTCATATATACTTACCTCTTTCTCTCTCTCTTTTTTCATGAGTATTTCACAATTTACTTTCCATTCAGTTGTTCATAGATTCTTAGGTTGCTTCCTGGTATGATAAAAAATAAAAACGAGTGGCATACTTCCAAGCTACAATGGTGGGACAAGGATAGAATAAACAGTCCTGTTCCAGAAGGAGGAAATAGTCAAGTGGGAAGGAGAATGGAGTACTAAGCCCAAAGCAGGATCGGAGCCCAGCTGGGTGGACATAAATTCCAGAGCTTCAGGTCTGGCATCTTGTGCACGCTGGGTGAAGGCTAGTTTAGGAATTTGACAAACTTTTTAAAATGTTTTTTTTTTCTGCTTGAGACTCATTGGGTATCTCGGTTTTATGGGAGTTTTGTTTTCATTAAATTAGGAAAATATTCCCGCAGAAGTAACATGTAGATCGAGGAGGAAAAGAATACTAAATAATTTTTTAAATATTCTATATCCATCTCCTCTGCTTTTCTGGACTTCATTTATACATGTCAGAAAACTTAAGATGCTGGGAATATTTCTGTTTTAGGCTTTCTGTGTTTAATTGTGTAGTATCATGTATATATTTTTATGTTCATTGATCATTTCATCTTCATATGCTGTTAATTTCATGCAGTATATTTTCATTTCAGAGATTACAACTTTTTGTGTCTCTAAGTTCAGTTTGGGTGTGTTTTTTTTTTAGAATTTTTTTTTTATTTAAAGAGAAACAAAAGCATGTAAAGGGTAGAGATAATACAATTGGGTGTGTTTTTGATTTTGTTTATGTTTTTTGGTGGTAGTGCTGGTGGTGGTGCTAGGACTCAAACCCAGGGTCTTTTGTAGGCTGGATAAGCACCCAAGCAATGAACATACCCTAGTCCCAGTCCTTGGTATCTTTTATGTCTTCTCTTTTCCCATTCATCCTATGGAATACATTTGATCAATTATTGCTGGATCGGTCTCTATTGAGTGATTTTTCTCCTGGTTGTTATTCATGTCTTTTCTTTCTTGCTTTGCATGCCTGGTGAATTTTGATCACGTTAGACATTTTGAATTGTGCGCTTTGGATGCTGGGTTGTAGTGTTTGTGAAAATATTGCTGGACTTTGTCTGTGACACACTGAAGTTCCATGGAATCCGTTTGACCCAAGGCTTTCTTTTTATAGGCTTTGTTGGGTCAGATTTAGAGCAGCAGGTAAACAGGGACTAACTCATGATACCCTGTGATGCAGGAGATCTTCCTGTTACGGCTCATATTCCTAGCCCTGTCCTTACCCTGTTGTCTGTCTGTCTGTCTGTCTGTCTGTCTCTTCTGTGGAGCTCCTTTTTAGGATGTCTAGCATTTAGTATTCTCCTCCTCCTCAATCCACATGTCACTTCTGTGGGAGCTTGAGTAAACAGCGTGCAGTGTACAGCATCGCAACTGTAAGCCACGGCAGAGTTCACGGCAAGGCTAAGCTTTTGGGTCATCTCTCCAGGAAGGAACCTAGTTTCATACATAGAGCCTCAGCAAGGCCAATGCCCTTGTGGGTGCGGCAAAATTTGAAATCGTTTTGAAATTCGCATCTGCAATTGCATAGGTGACAAAACGTGTTGTGTTACCCGTTTAGTCCTCACCAGCACGATTTCTCCATCAGCCCTGTGCAGCAGGAAAAGCCCGAGGAGGAGCTTTCCAAGGACGAGGTCATCCTGCGGCTGAAGGCGGAGGTACAGCGTTTGCTGGACAGCAACTCGGTGAAGCGTCACCTGGTGTCTCAGCTGCAGAGCGACCTCAGAGCCTGTCACCAGAAGATCGAGGCCCTCCAGCAAGCAAAGAAGGATGACAGGACCATGGAGGTTGAGGTGTGTATAGCTGTCGAGTGAAAAAGCCATTTTAAAAAGGCGCCGTAAAAGAAATTTTGTGCTTCAAATATTGAAGTCAAGCTGTTGGTTTCAAGGGTTTATTTGAGTCCTGCAGAAGTAAAGTTTAAGGGAAGAAATGCTGCTTAAAGGAGGGTGTGTTCTGTGTACTCTCAGGACCTAGTAACTGAGATGCTGGTTAAGTAAAATTCCTTTCCCATAGATACCAGGAAGCATGTCGTATGATAGGGTTTCTGTATTTCTTCAGGGATGACTTACACCAGCATTACTTTAAAACCTGATGGGAAGAAATCCTGTATAAGGAGATCCTGCAGAATTTTGGCTGTGAGATTTCCCTGGCCTGTGTTCTTATTACAAAACTCATTCTGTACAAGGACATGAATCATATAGTCCTGGCGGGACAGATGAGAGAGACCCGGGGTCAGGTTATGCCAGTGCTTGGAATCTACGCCTGTGTTCTTCTGTTAGTAGCTTTACTCGATAGATGAGGAAAAGGAAGCTAGAAGAGTCTGTGACCCTTCTCAGTTACAGAGGCAGTTTTGGGCACATCAGAGCTAAAACATGTCGCGGTTATTCCCTGAAGTCATGCTGTCACAGAGATCTTGAATATTGCCTTTCCCACCTTTCCTTATTTTACAAATTCTCACTAACTATACTCTCAGGAGAAAATATGCAAAGACTTAGTCATTAAGAAAAAGGGGAAGAGGGGAAATGCAGGTAGTTTTGATGGGTACTATATGAAGTGTCCCTCAAAGACTTGTCTTGAGGGCTTTGACTCACTGCAGCAGTGTTCAGAGCTGGGATCTAAAGAGCTGACTGGATTGTGAGGTGTTGACCATGACCACAAATTCAGAGCTGAGTGGGCCGTTAGAAATTGGGGCCCAATTGGAGGACAGAGGTGACTGGGGGTATGCACTGAAGGATGCATCTTGTCCCCAACCCCTTCCTCTTTGGCACTTTGACTCCTCTACTGCTTCTTGGCTACCAGGAGCTGAGGAACTTTCCTTTGCTGTGAGGAACAGCTGGCCATGGACTGAAGCCTTGGAAACCATGAGCCAAAGCGAACCTTTCCTCCTGTAGGTTGTGTGTGTCAGGTCTTCTGCTCCAGCAACAGAAAGCTGACTCACACAGTAGTAGGCTCGTTTTCATCCTGGTGGGAAAGAATTTTTTGCTCCCTACTTTAGAACTGTTTTGTTTCCTGATCCTTTAAACTAGGAGTTGTATTCATTAAAAATTCCTGAGTCAAAGTATGTGAAGTGTTCTATGGTGTTAATTATTATGGAATTTTAAGTGTAGCTAATTTCTTTTCCTGAAGCCATAGTGTATTTTTACTGTCAAAATCCTGCCCCGTCTGGTTTCCTGTTCTTAGTAAATGTATTTGATAACTTTAACCTTGTTTTTTAACGTTAACAGAGGAAACTCTCCCAGCACATTTAACACCGTTAAATCAATATATTCTAATCATGACCATATGCTTCTCTTTAAAAGGGTGGGAATGGAAGCGTGTGTACCTCAGTTTGTGGTAGGATTTGATTAGTGTAGGCGTTTTGGTGGGCATATCCTGAGGTGGTGGGCAGGAGGAGCCCACTTTGAGGCGTGGACCTTGGCTGAGGCTTTGGTGCCGTCTTTAGTTCATGTGGGAGTCGCTGATGGCACCTGCTGTGGAGACACTTCCCACGGTGGCAGTGGGCGGTGGCTCTACCCAGTGTGGCCTGTACAACCCTGGCGCTGGCTCAGAGGGAGCCCGCTTGGTTCGGAGCACACTTCTTGTCCTGCTGCTCTTTTGCCGTGGTGGTTTCTCCGTAGTCCACATGCAAGCGCTGATGTTCTCCTCTCTGCCCTCTTTTCTCTGCTTATGTCTGACCGGCCCACTTTCTCAGCAGGGGATGGCAGAGGAAGTGGTCACTTACCCATTGAGGGCTTTCTGTTCTAAATACCCAAGTCCATAGTCTTCCAGCCAGCCCAGAAACACTTTCAAAGTTTGCCTTTGCCTCCAGTTTCCCACATCTTTTATGGTAGAACTTTCAATTTGTCTGGGAATTGAATGAGAAAGCATGTTTTAGAGGTATGGGGTGATATATAATCTGAAGAGCGGATCACTATCATTTATTTAAAAGTGAGTCTGTAGAAGGTTTTGAGGGCTTCAGTAATGAAATGGTGGCCATTCCGTGAAGAAATTTAGGACCCGAACAGTGATATTCAGTGGAAATACAGTGTTAGCCACACACTAACTTAAAAATATTTTTGGTAAACGTAATAAAGTAAAAGTAATATGTGAAATTAATTTTGATTATGCACTTCATTTAACCCAGCCTCGATGCTTCTGGACTTATTACCGAGTTATGTCCCCAAAAATTCATTGTTAAATTCAAAAGAGCCAAAGAGATGAATGTCTTTAATATGCCTAATCTGGCAAACACGATAGCAGAACCTCACCTGCTTCAAAGCGCTCACAGCACTGTGGCTGGGGGAAATCACGAGACACGCAGCCAGGCTCACGGAGTTCGGGCACCGTGGGGGGCTGGGTTCCCCTGGTGAGCACACGGCTGGCGAGCAGCATCGCCAGAGCGCCTCGCGCTGCCTGTCACTGCCTGGAAAGGCAGGTGCAACACGCGAAGCACAGCTTGTGCAGGATGCATCTCCCTTTCCCAGGATCCTTAGGTTGCAAAGCTGTAAGTTGAACCACTGTCAGGTGAGGACCCTCTGCTTATGCAAGAGGTTATCCACGTCATTGATTTGTGTAATATACAGCTTATGAATGAGACAGGTTCCATTTCGTGTATGTGTGATCAGTCCTTGAAATCCAGCATGCGATTTATACTGCCAGCTCATCCCCGTTCCTGTCCACTCCCTTCAAGCGTTCATGGGTCACAAGGGGTCAGTAAGCCATCACACTTAGGGTTACAGATAGGTAAGCACGGGTCCCTTATAACCTGTTACAATGAGGATGCTACACAGTTGGAACAAAATGCTATGAGAAGGAGTAACTAATGAGGCTTGGGGAAATCTTTGTGGAGAGAATATTCCATTTTTGTCCTGAAAGACAAGTCTAGGAGAGAAAGTGGGAAAAGCCATCTATCCTTGAGCAGCACTATGTAAAAGGAAAATGCAGGTAAACTGGGGCGAGTGGCAGGCAGGGCGTGCAAACACAGGCCCGCGCTACGCAGTGCTGCCTTTTAAAATCATTATTGAGGCTAAAAAGACCTAAGTGTCTCAATGTCTGTTTTTATTTTCTGTTTTTGGTACCAGGAATCAAACTCATGATGTCGAGCTTGCCAGGCAGACGCTGTGCCGCTGAGCTACATCCCCACCCCCTTTTTTCTTTCTGTTTTTTTTTTTTTTTGGTATCAGGGATTGAACTCTCGACTTTGCATTTGCTGAGCAGGCACTAATGCCACTGAGCTAAACCCCCGGCCCTTTCTTTCTGTTTTTATAAAAAAATGATCACAGAGGCCATCAGAGCCTGGGGTTAATGAAATGAGAGTGAACCTCTCTGCATTCTGCAGGGAGTAGAAGAGAAAGAGCACATCCATTTAAACAACCTTGGGTATCTTTAAAGAAAACCAGGTATCCATAGTCTCACTCCAGTATTTCTAGGTATGAGTGCATAGTAAGAAGCCCAGCAGAACTATGTACTACACAGACACTTGGCCTGTTTCTTGTGTGAACACTTTAATCATGCGGTTATATTTATTGCTTCATACATAGTTTGGAGTACATTTTATGCCAATTTATATCCATCCTAATATACAACTACTTAGAGTTACTACAGAGGATTATGGTTTTTGCTTTCGTGTCATGATTTCATAGCAGTGGTTTATTTCAAGCTGAATTCTTGTTTAGGAATCTTATCTATAGTAATAAAATTGTTTCTGTACAAAACCTGGATGTACTGTTCTATGATATTTCCAGGGTAATATGTGTGAGAAATCAGATCGCCCCTACATAGCACTAGGCAGTAACTAGGAGTAGATCAAATACTGGGCCATGCATTCTAGTACCAGGTGGTAGGAGAATGTGGCAGAGGCCTCAGGAAAACCAGGCTGGCTTACTAACAGTCGGGGCCCATGTCTATGCTGAATTTCTTGTGAACATGATAAATAAACTGGAGGATTTTATGTCTGATCCACAACAAAAATTTTTACCTAACTTCAAGTTGTGTTTAAAGCTACTACACTCTGATTCCAGAAGTACTTGATAGGCCATATTCTATGACCGTTCAGCCAACTTCCAGCTAGAACCTTCAGACACAGAGTTAGATTTCTTGAAGGCCATGAGTTCAAGATTCTACCTTTAGGGAGACATTCAAGCGATCCTTTTCTTTTTGAAGATCTTATACTGGCAGATACAAGTGCCTTGCCCTTGTGTGCCTGCTGTGTCAAAACTAGGTAAAATCATACCATGAAAAGAGGATTTTTAGTGTATCAGTTCAATGCTACTTCAGCTATTAGTAATACAAACTTACCAGTTTGGAAGAAGCATGATTATTAATAAACTTTTGAAAACAGAGGCCAAGTTAAAAAAAAAAAAAAAGCATTCTAGTGCATAAGTAAAATCCTTAGAATTCTAATGACTGTAAAAGGCCCTGCCTCTCCTGACTGGTATAGGGCAGTGAGAAAAAAGGGAAGAGCCAACAGCCGGAGTGGAGGGAGCTCGGAGGAAGGGAGGACCTCAGCTCTCCAGAAGCCTCACTGTCCTGTCTGGATGTGGTGGTGACATGCACATCTTCCCAGCTAGGTGGAGGGACAGAATTTTAAAACACTGCTGAAGGAGCCACATACCTACATAAACCAAGAAGACATCAAGTGGACAGATGGCTTTAGAAATCTTGGTGAGCACCTGCTCTCCACTGAGAATAAAGCGTTTATCACAGTAGACAAGGAGAATACTCGGTAAGAGGAAAATGCGCAGTTACACAAACAGAAAAACCAACAAAGGTATTGCAGGGTTCCACTCTGGTGACAGCACAGAAATGAGAATGAAGGTGGTTTTTGTTAGGTGCCCTTTGCCATCAACTACAAGGATTGATGTGAGGTCATCGTTGGCACGGGCCGGTGAAGAGAGCCCAGAAGATTTGTGCCCACTGAGTAGGATGTATCTGTATGACCTTGACCTTTCCAGAAAACTGCAGTGTCTATGATGAGTCTTAAAAAATGTACTTATAGAATAAGGTATGTATCCATGAGTTAATACTGGCATAGATAAAAACATCCAGAAATGGAGTAAATGCTGATCTTAGTGGGTGAAAGTCTGACACGAAATGGGATATCTGTTTTAAGACATCTTTTCAGAAGACACTAATTTATCAGCAGATGGTGGGAAGTTTATAATGGAGACACCCAAAGGTGCTACCTCCAACTGTGGTGGTCACCAAGGAGAAGCCACTGATACCCTAGGCCTCCGGGGTGGAGCCTCTGTCATTTCTTGACACCTCATTCATGCTAAAGATGCATAACCTGCAGTTAGATAAAGAAGGTAATCCAGGCTGAGGGGTGTGAAATATTGTCCTGGGTCTAGAAGTCAGAAACCGAGGAACTGATTAGATTGGAGAAGACCCATGAGACTTGATAACACGACGAGGAATCATTGATTTGATCTTGGGCCAAGAAAAGGGACAGGAGAGGAGAACTGGGGACATAAGATCTCTGGATGGGTTGGTAGTGACATCCATGTTCATTTCCTGGTTTTGATCTTTGTATTCTCTTTGGGAAAGATGAATGAAAGGAATGTGGAAATCATTTGTATTGTCTTGCAATTCTTTGAAGGTGTGAAATTATTTCAAGATAAATACTCAGAATTTTTTAAAGACTGGAAAAATTTTTGACTTCTTTTTTAACTTTCAGATGAAAATCGATACCTCAGGAAAACCCGTGACTCCGTTAGGGCCTGGCTCGCCGCCTCCTGACGTGACCGTTCAAGATGATGCCCTGCAACTGAGAAATGAAATTCAGGTTTTGCAAAAACAAAATCAGGTGCTTAAAAAGGGTCCTGTATTTTACGAAAATTTTCATGACCTTCTTGTTAGATTGTGATAACTAACACAAGGGCAGTGTGAGTTAGTAGACAAGTGGATGAGGAGGGTTCAGTTATTTCTAGTTAACCTGTGCTTCTGGGTAGTGGTTCCATTATTCAGAGACTTATTTTAAGGTATCAATTAGCCAGTACTTCTCTGGTTAAATGTCTCCATTCCCTTTATTTCAAAACAGATGAAAAAAATTTTTAACTTTTACTTATCAAAGAAACCTCTGTTCTTACCAAGACATGAGAGATTTTTCTTTTGTAGAAATACATAAATGAGATTATGGCAGATAAATTTAATAGACCAGAGGTCAGGCACGAGGATGTTAAAAAGATGAGATTAATGAATAAAAATGTTTATGTCCTGTAAACACTTGCTGTGTCTAGGAACTTAAAGAAGCCGAAGAAAAGCTGAGAAACACAAATCAGGATTTATGTAATCAAATGAGGCAAATGGTGCAGGATTTTGACCGTGATAAACAGGAAGTTGTGGATAGGTAAGGTCTCCATGGATACCTAGTGTTTGTCTTCCGGGTACCCTCCCCCACTACAAAAAAGTTTTTTAAGTGATAAATGGATTGAACTCTCCCTGTTGAGATCTTGGCTTGGCAGAGCTAAGTAAGCCCCTGGCTTCTCCAGTTAGACTTTGGAACACGTTTTCCATAGAAACAATAATGCGTAGTAGTCTGGGTTCTGTAGCACCATCAAAACTGGTTCAGTGGAATATTACATCTTAGGGCTTTTTTTTTTTTTCTAAAGGCTAGTCTAGCAAACCATTCTTTATAAAGAAGAGTTCTCTGGGAGGGAGTATGTCTTCCAAATACCAAATCATAAATTTTGAAACAGACTTTTGGGATATTACTTACTTGTGAGTTGGATACCATGAGTGTTTGTGTTGAATGCATCTAACTTTGGATTTTAGAACCATCCTCGGTTGCTTCAGTTGGTTTCTTTATTAACAGCAGTCCTTAGCGGAGGCTGCCATCTCTGTGTTGGAGTGAAGCATTCTCACGTCCACATTTCTAATGATTTTTCTCCGGAAACCACTGAAGAAAAAGTGCTGAAGATTCTCTTAAGATCATGGTTGTGAATGGGTCACGACTCTCCCTGATGGGGAAAAGGAATCTGACTTCACTATAACTTGCATTAGAGGAGAGGGGTGAGAAGGAAGGAAGGCAGTGTGTTGAGTGTTTCTCCGAGTGCCAGGCTCGGCCTGAGATTCCGCCCTCTGTCGCTAGGTGTGAGCGGACCTACCACCAGCACCACGAGGCCATGAAGGCCCAAATCCGCGAGAGCCTGTTAGCGAAGCACACCTCAGAGAAGCAGCGGCTCTTTGAGGCTTACGAGGGCACTAACTCGAAACTCCGGTGAGGACAACGGCTCGGCCGCCCTCGGCGTGGAGGCAGCAGGCCCCCAGTGCACAGCCCGGAGGGAGATGGTTAGGGGGCCTTGGTTTCCTGTGATCACGCAGCTGCTGGTTTTGTGTACCCCAGGTCTGACCTGGATAAGACGAACAAGGAGCTGGTCGCCGTGCAGGAGTGTTACCTGCAGGTATGCAGGGAGAAGGACAATCTGGAAGCAGCGCTCAGGAAGACCGTCAGCAAGGAGCAGGAAGCCCGGGAGCAGAAGGTACTGGGGAAACCTGTGCCTCGGGCCTTGGGCTGTCACTGAGGCCCTTGGTCCGGGGAGGGATGGGAAGGGGATCCAGAGAAGTGTCTGAATGTGGCTGATGGGTCACACTAATCAGTATAGTTCACAGGATACAGTGAATGTGGAAATCATTTTTATTCTAATTTTTTTTAATTTTGTGGGTTTTTTTTTTTTTTTTTTTTGGAGACAGGGTCTCACAGTGTAGTGCAGGTTGACCTTGAATTCCCTGTGCAGCCGAGACTGACCTGGAACTCATGGTAACCCTTCTGCCTCCGCCTCCTGAGTGCTGGGATTAAAGTGTGCACCACGTTTGGCTGGAAATCATTTTAAAAATGGCATAGATTAAAATGGCCTAGATGCAGGGCATACGGTGTTTCCTGTAGACTCCCTCTAGAAGGTCAGGAAGAGTGGACCCGACTCGCTGACCGTGTGGCCCCCGCGGCCCTCATTGTCACTCACCTGCCGAATGCTCAGGAGTCCTTGGTGGACAGTTCCCTCAGGCCCCACTCTCAGTAGCTCTGCCTGTGACAGGGCCAGTGGTGCTCCGGGGGCTTCGGAGGGCCGGGTGAGAGGTTCCCAGCATCTCCCTCAGAGCAGCTGGAGGGTGGCAGTGGGCCCCAGCCCTCTGGATTCTTCTCGTTGCCCTCAGAGAGCCCAGGAGTGAAGGCACCATTACCAGTTGCCTGTTGTACCTCTTCCCCGTCCCCGTCCTGGCGAGGGCCCCCAGGTATCCAGCGTAGGTGCCCTTGAGCTTGGTGTCAGCTGCAGACCCTGCTTGGAAGGCCACCTGCCGCTAGGTTAGAAAATATGTTTAAAAGCTGACATAAATGTTCTCTGCAGAGGTTTTTAAGTTAATTATGTTAAATACAGGAATTGCTACCACAGACTTAAAAAGAATAGTCATGAGCAAGTGAGGCCTTCGGTTCATTGAATATTTTGATTATTTTTAATAGATTAATATGGTGGGAAACCATGCCATGTATACATATCAGTTAATGGAAAAAGAATTTTCAAAGGGAGCCGTTTTAGTTAGTGTTGGCAGCATAAAAGTTGAAAGGGACCTTAAATTACCTAGAAATTGAGAATTTAGCTTCCAGTAATGTTCTAAAAGTAAAAATGAGGAGCTCTCTAGTATAGTTCTGTTTTTAAAAATATATAAATTGGCAAGAGCCTAAGAGCAATTCTCTCACAGAGGTTGTTCTTTTCAGGAATTTGTTTTGATACTTTTAAACAATCGATTTGGCTGTAAAATTCGATCTCCTCAGTTGTAATTAATAGCTGCTACTGGCCGATAATTTGGCTGACAAGTGTTCATAAATTCAAGAAGCTGCTATTTGGCTCTTGCAAAACTTTAATTAGGTTAACATTTTTTCTTCAAAAAAATCTAAGTTATCATGCAGTAAAAGTTATTTTTTTCTCATCAGATACACAGTTGTGTAGACTTAACACGCGTGTACTCACTGGGCCCCTGAGACCTCCTCTCCTGTCATTCTTGTAGTTTTAACTACAGTGGATTCAGAGCAGTAGAAGTTAAATTTCTTACTTCTCAGAATTCTCTGGGTTTTTAATTTTATTGACCTATTTTTTTGACATGGACTTACAGAATCCCTCAGCTGTTTCTCTGCCCCAGTCAGAATGGGGACACCATTACACTCAGGGACTTCAATCATTTCCCACCCCGAAGAGGCAGCAGAGGACAGCAGCTGGCTCTCCTGGAGGTGTCTCATAGGGACACAGCGCCAGGGTCTCACCGGGCTCCAGAGCAGGCCGGGTGGGGACCTGCTGGTGGCCGAGTCCCCTGGGGCGCTGACTTATCATTCCCACAGACCTTCCCTCGTGCATTAGCCTGGCGCCTTCAGAGGAAGAGGGGAGAAGAAGGGAGAAAGGAAATGCACAGGGAACCCTGCAGGTTGGGGAGTAGCTGATGAGTTTGTGCGCTTGCTGGCAAGGCAGTGAGGGCTGTTCTACCCGCGGGGATGCATTCACATTATAACACCGGCTTCGCAAGGCCTCAGAAGCCAGAGCCTTGCTCATCTGGGTTTTGGCCTTTTTCCTTTTTCTTTCTGTCTATGCAGTGCATGAGTTTAAATATTTTTTGTTCGGAGACCATTAGTGTTGTGCAGAGATACTTAATTGAATTTTGTTTGTTTAAAGAGACAGATATTGGAAGAAAAAGAAGAGCATATAAGCCGCCTGCAGTCGGAACTTGAAGAAAAGTATCGAGAAGCGCTTGCGGTGGAAAAAAACAAGTGGCAGAAAGAGCAGGAAACTGATACTGAACGGCGGATTGAAAATGAAGTGAAGTCAGCCAAGGCGCGCTGGGACGCGGAGCAGAAGGAGGTGTGGGTTCCAGTTTCTCTCTGCTAGCTGTGTTAATAACGTGTGCATTAACTGTAGAGCACTGTTCATCCCTCCTGCCCATACAGGATCTTTCATTGTCAAGGGCATAAACGGCCGTCCATCCGCTCGGCCACCTTTCAGAACCGAGCTATCTGCAGCTGGCTGTGCCGGTTTTTATATTTTAAAATTATCCCTCTTGACTCTTCATCCAAATTCAGGATGTAACAGTTTTCCAGGGCACTTCTTTGAGGCCTAAAAATGAAACTGTAAGTCAAATTTCATATTATAAAATGATTCTGATAACTCTAGAAGAATATAATTAATCCATAAATAATCGATACAATAGATTAGACAAAAACAAGTGCTGAGTTTATTTCCTAAGAAGCAAACACAGTTACAAAGTGCTCATGACATCCTAGAGGGGAGAACCAAATTATGATCTTATGCACTTGTTTGGAAATGAAAAAAAAAAAAAAAATTCTCAGCTCTGTTTAAAGAGTGGTCTTGTTATTAACCAGATAGCCAGGGCCGCAGTCTGAGAGCCCTGGATGTCCAGGGGGTGGGGGGTAGGAAGTAATGAAAGCAAGTTTCCCTACCTCGCAGTTTGGCCCGAATCATGTCTCCGCCTGCCGCACTGCACAGAGTGGGAAATTCATCACCACACGTTGCCAGGAATGCCCCCCTCTTAAATGCAGGCCGTCTAGTAAAACTTAACACCCCACGAATAAAATTCTCATGTGCGCAAGTCAAGTGAAACTATTTTTTACATCATTCAATTTCAGGTTCAGGGCTTAGACTTTCTCAGTGCCTGCTTTGTGGAAAGTGTAGTGTGATGACGCCAAAATACAAATGAAATGCATACTAACAGTAGAAGTGTTTTTTTTTATGCCGTCTTTGTGTGGTTGTATCAAAAGTTCCAGAAAGTTGAATATTGAGAGCAAGAGAGGCTGGCTGTACTCAATGTAATTAAATCTTCCATGTGATTTTTTTTCCCCCTATAAAGGCAAAATGTAACTTTCAAGTCTTCCTTGGAAATCTCTTTTCATTGACTAAATCCCTAACCTCCATGCAGCCTCGCCAGCTGCGTCTAGGTGGGTTTCAGGCACAGCTGGGCTTCCGCTTCTGTCTAGCTAGTTCCTACTTGTTTGAATGTTTTTCTTCTCATTTGCTTTTTCTTCTGAAAACAGATCAAACGGAAACTAGTTCAGCAGCTGGAGAAGGAGTGGCAGGCAAAGCTGGATGAGACCCTAAAGGCATCATCGAGAAAGAAGACCTCAGACTGTGGCAGCCAGACTGATGGCACAGCCACCCCTGGTGTTGCTTCCGAGGCGGCGGTGGTGGCTGTGGGGGAGGAGCAGAAGCTCCAGGTCCAGCACGTCTCGGGGGGCGAGAAACAAGTGGCCGATCAGGGGGCTTTGAAGAAACTCAAGGTCGACCTGGAACTCAAACATTGTGAGACTATCACCAAACAGGTAATAGGTACCATGGTGCCAAACTATCGGAGCCGCCTGGGGCCGGAAACCTGTTAACTTTGCACTTTTGACATTTTTGTGCGTGTCTAGAGAGTAAAACCTGTTCCATTGTTCCTGAAATTTTGACCGTTATATTTCTGTCCTAAAACTGCCAACTCTCAGCCTTTCTGTGCATCGTTTCAGGGAGCAAAATGTTTTTCTTTTTTTTTTTTTCCTTTTGAGATTTAAGCGTTAAGGTGCCGGAGGTTAAGATGGCTCGACAGCTGAAAGCAGCACGATTGAACTATGAGTCTCTCACATCCAGTATTTTAGAAAATATTCTGGAGTAAAGTGGTGCTAGGTCAGTAAACGGAAGCACAGAATAGGTGGAACTTTCTGCCTGGAGACCCAGGCATGCCCAGAGCTGCAGGTGTGCCCGTCCTGGGGGCCTGGGGCTGGGATGCCCATCAGCCGCCACAGAGCAGTGCCCGCCTTCCGTGGAACCTTTTAACTGGGGCAGACAACCTCACTTCCAGGACACGGCTGCCTCAGGAGAGGGGAACCTCTGTCACCAGCGCAGGGATGACTTACTGTCTGTGAGATCTCTCTTAAGGGCTACAGTGATTCGTGAGTGTTTTTAGTTTCAAGACCACTTTACACTTTTAAACCTTGGGACTGTGAAGAGGTTTTTGTCAGGGTTGTTTCTGTTCCCTATGTTGGAACACAGATCTGAGAAGTCAAAAATAAAAAAAACAAAACCAAAGCAACGTTCTGTTTGCCGTCAGAGCACTGATGTCGCCAACACAGACCCCTGCTCCTGGAGCACTTCTGTTGCTCACATAGGAGAGGTGGCAGTGAAAAGGGCCGTGTCTTAAATTATCTTCAAAACAGTTTTGACCTCACGGATCCCCTGTCTCGGTCACTTTCTTGTTGCTGGGACACAGTACCCAATGCCCACAGTTTCGAACAGGAGAGGTTTTATCTTGGCTCACTGTTTGGGAAGTTCCAGTCCATGCTTGGCTGGCTCAGATGCAGAAACAGCGTGGCGGGAGGGCCCGGGGGAGGACAGCTGCTCAGGTCATGGCGGCCAGGAAGCAGAGGGAGAGAAGGGAGGAGCCGGGGAGGAAGCTGGGTCCTTCCAGGTCATGCCCACGGTGACCTGCCTTCCTCTAACCAGGCCCCAGCTCCCAGCAGCGAGTTAGCTGTGGCACCCCTGTGATCCAGTCACTTTCCAAACACAAGAGGCTTGGGGTCCACTTTAGATCTAAACCCTGAGGTCACCTGACAATCTCTCTAGCCTGAAAAGGATCCCTGAACCTTGACATAGGATGAGGGTGAGGGTTAAGGTTAGCAAAATACACGTGAAACTGTGGCTGCTGTTTGAAAATGGAGTCTCACTGAAGCTGTAAACCTCTTCTACCTCTTTCTCCTGTGATGCCCTGCAGGTAGAAACAGCTGTGCAAAATGCTCGTCGTCGATGGCTGGAGGAACTGCCAGAGCTCGCAGAGTACAAAGCACGGCTGAGGGCCGAGCGGAAGAAGTGGGAGGAGCAGCAGGAGGCCTCCGTAGCCAAGCGGGTGAGTGTGGCCCTGCGGGAGGAACACGCGGAGACCCTTTGCCCCCCTCCTTCATCAGCTGGCTCTCATGTCAGTGGGACATAACACCTGACACTTGTAATTTAGAGGACAGGTTTTGTTTGGTTCAGGGTTTCAGAGGATTCCGTTCATGGCCCGAAGCATCGTGGTGGAGCAAGGCTCTTCTGTGCATGGTGACTAGGAAACAGCAGACAGTGCCAGAGAGGAAGGAGCCAGGGACCAGTCACAGACCCCTAGGCAGTGCCCCCACAACCCAGGCAGACACACCCTGAAGTGTGCCTCTCCAGTCCCCAAGCAGATCCCGAAGCTGCAAGTTGACACTAACCCCACACCTGCTTCCTGGGAGTCTGTACCGACTCCCGGCGCTGGTGCGGGATGTTTAAGACGGTGCGTGTTAAACGTTAGCTACGGCCTAGCCAGGGGCGTCTGATCCGGCAGTCAGCAGTGGGCGAAGGGAGAAGTAGATATTTTGGCATCTCAAAACTCTCCTGGGGAGAAAGATAATCTTCACTTAGAGATTAAGTCGATTCCATCTTTGGGTGAGATTGGCAACAGCAGGTATCGGTTTGGTAGCTGTACATTGTGCTCTTACATGTGTGAAGGTTTTCTGTGCTGTATCAGTAGCTTTCCTGCACACCCTCTGGCAAATCACCAACTCTGCTTTCCAGAGTTGCCATGTTCCTTGAAAGGGAAACTTCGATGTCATAACCATGCATAGGCTTCCAACTGAATTTACTGGGCTAAAGCAATTCCTACCAAAGTGCCACAAACTGAAAACGGTTTTAAAGTTTGAAACAAAAATTTATTTGGAAAAATAAAAGAGAGTAGAGATTTTTTAGTGTTCTAAAAAAGGAGTCACAGTCCAGCTCTGACAGCCTGTGCTGGCAGACAGTCCAGACAGTGTTGAGCCACAGCGGTGGAGCTGTGTTTAATCCAGTACGCTACAGACAGCAGAGACAGGCCCGAGTATGAATAAAACTTAGTGAATTCTTCCAAAAAAAAGGATAAGAAACTATTGCATAGAAGTAGTCACAGGAAAGCCAGCTGACACTTTGAAAAAGTTATGTTTACCACTTCATGCTTCACAATGAGATCTAGGTTGATGGAGTTAAACATTCATAAGTAAAACCATAAAAAAATTAAAGGAAATTAAATGTTTCATTTTTTTTCTTTTTTTTTAATTTAAAGAGAAACAAAAGCATGTAAAGGGTAGAGATAATACAGGATTTCAAAAAAAAAGATAATATAAAATCACTAATTGATAAATTACATATTGTCCTCTTAGAAATAGTTGTTCAAGTTACAAAATTAAAGCATACAAAGTAGATATACAAACAGTGAGAGTGTAAACAGCTACGCATGCATGAATCTCTACATGTATTTCTATCCTTTCTGTATTAGAGGGAAAAACAAAACATAGCAAGACAAAACAAATTCCTATAAAAACATGAAACCAAAAGTCGTATAAAACCACAGTACAAGATGATCTACAATGATTGTTGTGTTGTTTAAACCTTGTTTTTGCCAGGCAGGCATTTAAACCATTGAGCTAAATCCCCAAATGTTTCAGATATTTCTGACAACTCATTTTTGAGGCAACAGTGGCAAAAATGAAACAATAGGTTTAAAACAAACATTGAAAACATTTTTGATTTTTAATAAGATAAAATTAAGACACTAAGAAAAAGGAAAATAAATGAGAAATATTAATACTAATATATGATAAAGACCTTGTTGAAATTTGTAAGAAAAACAATCCATGGATAAGTAAGCATATGAACAGGTGATCATCATAAGTCTAAATGGCAAAAGAAAAAAAAGGAAGAACGTTCATATCTCTTGGTATTAGGGAAATAAGAGCTCAAACAAACTTAAGGTGCTTTTTTTTTTTCCAAGAAAAATTTCAAAACGATAATAGAATAACAATGATTAATGCATTTCATATTGTTATCTTTAAATTAGTTACTCAGAGTATAAGATATAGACATTTAATTCTCCAAACAATATTAGCACAAACTTTCCTTCAATTAATTAAGAGAAATTCATATTTAACTATGATATGTATATATTTTTTTCAGGTTTTGTCCATTTAGTATTATGTTGGCTGTTGGTTTGTCATAGATGGCTTTTATCAGATTAAGATAAAGACTATCTATTCCAACTTTCTATAGCATTATTACCATGAATGGGTGCCAGACTGTGTCAAAAGCTTTTTCTGCATCTATTGAGATGATCATATGGTTTTTTTTCTTTGGCTCCGTTACTATGGTGCATTACATTTATTGATTTACATAGATGGAACTATCCCTGCATACCTGGCATGAATCTAGCTTGGTCACAGCATATAATCTTCTCAGTGATTTGCTGCTTTTTATTTGCCTGTATCTTTCTGAAGGGTTTTGCTTCTATGTTCATTAAGAAGGTTGACCTATAGTTCTCTTTTTCTTAGTTGGATCCTTCTCCAGTTTTGGTATCAGGGTAGTGCTTGCTTCCAGCAGTGAGTTTGGAAGTATTGATTCCCTTTCAGTTTCAATGAAGAGTTTAAAAAGCAGTGGTGTTAGGTCATCTGGAAACAGTAGTGAATCCGTCAGGGCCTGGGCTTTTCTTCATTGGTAGGTTTTTAATTACATCTTATACTTCATTGATATTGGCTTAGTTAAGATTTTTATATCTTCTTGAGTCAGTTTTGGTAATTCATATGTATCTAGGACTCTGTCCATGTCTTCTACATTTTCCATCTTATTAGAATACAAATTCTCAAAGTATGGATGATTTTCTGGATTTCTGCAGGGTCCATTGTGATTTTACTCTTTTCATTCCTAATTGCATGGATTTAAGTCTTTCCTTTTTTAAAAAATAAGGTTGGCTAAGAGTTTGTTGATTTTATTTAATCTTTCAAAGAACCAGATCTTTGATTCATTGATTTTTTTGTATTGTCTTCTTAGTCTCCAATGCATTAATTTCTGTTCTAATCTGTAATTTCCTCTCTTATATGAGCTTTGAGCTTGGCATGCTCTTCTTTTTCTAGAAACTTGAGGTTCAGCATTGTTTATTTGCTCTTTTTATGTTTTCCTGATATAGTTATTCACTGTTATAAATTTCCTTCTTAAGATTAATTTCATTGTGTCCCATGAATTCCTATATGTTGTATTGTCATTACCATTTAATTGTAGAAACTGTCTAATTTCCTCTTTAATTTCATCTGTGACCCATTGGTTGTTCAGGAGGGTGTTATTTCATTTCCTTGTGCTTATGAGTTTCTTATGGTTTCTTTTGCCATTGATTTCCAATTTCACTTCACTATGGTCTGATAATATGCATGGGATAATTTCAATTCCTTTGCATTTATGTAAACTTTTTTTGTTTTTGTTTTTTCTTTCGGGGATTGAACTCAATGACTGTGCACTTGCAAGGCAGGTGCTTATGCCGCTGAGCTAAATCTCCAGCCCTCTACTTAAACATATTCTATGAGCTGGTATGTGATCTGTTTTGGAGAGTGCTGTGTGTGCGGCTAAGGAGGATGTGTATTCTGATGTGGGGTGGAGCACTCTGGACATCTACTGAGTCCCTTTCTTCAAAAGTTTGGTTCAATTCTACTCTTTCTTTTTTTTTTTTTTTTTTTTTTGGTCTAGTTGATCTGTCTTTTTGTCTCAGGGAGGTACTGAGATTCCCCAATAAGTTCTATTAGTGCATGATTTTTGATGTCTATTAATATTTGTTTTATATAGTTGGGTACACTGATATTTGTTGCATATGTATTTATGATGGTTATCTCTTCCTATTGGAGTGTTCCCTTTACAAGAATGTAGTGACCTTCTTTATCTGTCTTAATCAGTCTTGGTTTGACACTCACTTTGTCTGCAAATAGAGTAGCTAGCTCTGTGTATTTCTGGATTCCTGTCACAAGGAATATTATTTTCCATTTTTTTCAGTCTCTGAATTTCTTTTTGAATTAAATGTGTTTTTTGTAAGCAGCATATTGTTGGATCTTGCTTCTTGATCCATTCTGCCAGTCTGTGTCTTTTGATTGTTAAATTGAGACTGTTAACACTGATGGTTATAACTGATATATATTAACTTATCCTTGTCATGTTATTTTCCTGTTGTTGGCTCCCCCACAGGTTTTTACCCTCCCTCTCATTACTTGCTTGCATTGCCTGGTGGATTCCTTCTGTTGGGGTCATGGAGCTGTAGTATTTGTTATCTCTCTCTACAATGTCTTACAAACCATTTTAGAATGCTGGTTTGGTGGTCATACTTACGTGTTCTTGGTTGTAGAAGTATCTTATTTCTCCGTCAGTTTTGAAAGTAAGCTTTGTGGGGTACATAGTCTGGGTTGAAGGTTGTTTTCCTTTAGAACTTGAAATACTTTACTCCCAGCTCTCCTTGACTTGAGTTTGTGCTGAGACGTCAGCTGTGATTCTTATGGGCTTTCCTTTATAGGTGATTTGTTTCTTTTTCTCTAACAGCTTTCAATATTCTATTTTTATGTTGAATTTCTGGAATCCATGATATGCCTGGCTATAGAAAATTTTTGATCATAGCTAATGGAGTTTTATATGCCTCACTTATCTGTATGTCAAATTCTTTTTCCCTTCCAGGCAAGTTTTCTGCCATGACATTTGTGAACAGTTTTTTTTTTTTTTTTTTGCATATATCATTTGTGCTATCTCCTTTTTCATTGGCTCCAATCAATCTTCAGTTGTTATTCTTTGCATCATGTAGCTGCTGCTGGACTGAGTTCTCATGAGTCCTTGCTATTTTTAAGAAATCTTTCTTTTTATGCTTGCTAAGCACAAGCCTTCTGTATCTGAAATTCTGTCTTCCCATTGGCTGATTGTGCTGTGGATACTTTCACTGGAATTTTTTTTTTTCTCCTGGATATCTGCTTGAATCTGTCTCATGGATTCCATTTCTCTCCTATGTTGAGCATTCATGGTTTCCATCATTTTCTTAAGCTCCTCTTTTTTTATATCTGTATCTACTTTAGAGCACAAAATATGCTTTTTATGGTGGACACCGTTTCTGCAGTTGCCTGAAAAATTATTTCTGATTTGATTTTTTCTAGACCCTCATTCAGTTGCTTTGTTGCTACTACTTCTGAGAGACCAGGTGGGGCTTTCAGATCGTCCCACCTTGCTGCCCCCTGGGTTTGCCTGTGGTGAGCTGGATGTCTGGGGTTGCATCTTTAAGTGTCTTCTCATTTTTTTTTTTTTTTTAAATTCCTGGGTTGATGCTTGTAAATTGCCTGTGGTGGGTTGCTTTATTGCTAGTATTTAGAACCTGTAGGAAATGACTACTTCTCTGAGGTGTCTTCTAGCTGTAGGTGGTTTTGGGTTCCGAGCTGTTGCAAGAACCTACCTCTTCAATGTGTTGGGGATGAGAAGTTGCTGGCTGCTTGGCCCAGCCCCTGGTTCTTTGGTACTGTGCCACTGTATTTTCTGTGACTTTACTTTACTTACTGAATCTCAGTCTTGGAATACCAGGCAGAACAGCTGTTTAGAACAATTATGTCACTTGTAGTTAAAGTGGTACAATTAGCAATAACAGAAACAATAATCACAGTGTAGAAAATGACAGACTGTGGTAATTATTAATTTGCCTGGTTATGTAACAAAACCTAAAACAAAACAGAAATATCAGTCCTTAATATGTCAATTTTACCCTCAGGAGGTAAAATTTAAAGAGGTTTAGGGAAAAAATTGAGAAGTGTAAGAAGAGGAAGAAATTAGCAGGGACTGGAGGCCAAAGGTGGATCATGCTCGCTTTGGGAAGCTGCTGCTAAAACTGGCGGGAGAGGGAAGCAGGAGACTAAAGGGAGAGCAGAACGGGGCCGGAGAGAGGCTAGGGATCACACTCACACTCAGAGAGAAGCAAGATCACACAGTGAATGGGAAGACAGACCCAGAAACCGCAGCCAAAACAACCAAAAATGAGAGAGGGAGGGGAGAAAAAGAGTCCACTTCCAAGTTTGCGTCTGCTGTCACTGGTGGACGACATGGGGAGACAGAGTCCAGTTCTATGCTGATCTATCCCAGCCGGCCAGCAGTAGCTTTGTGGCAGGGTACCTTTGTGGCCTTCACCTTTATTTCCCCTGAAGTTCAGTCTGTATTGTGGCCGTGAGGGCCAAGACCAGACCCATTCAGCCCACAGCTGTCTGTGCACCTTCTGTGGGCCCCAGCCCAGCCAGGGGCTGCTCTGAGTTCTCAGCTCCACTCCTAGATGGCTCCCAGCCAGTTGCTCTCGTGCCAGGACTGAGCCCTCAGCACTCACTGCCAGCCAGTATGGTTCTTTGCACCCCTCCTCTCCACTCTGCGTCTCTGTGGAGGCCTCTGGGGTCACCAGCAGTCACCTTGTGTCCGCTTCCCTCCTTCTCATCCTCCTCATGTTGCTATATTCCAGCATCTGGGTGGCAATCTCAGAGAGGCTCTTTCCCTGCTGCTCACCACTCCGCTGTGGGATTGCGCTCCAAGGTGCCTTTCTGGGCTTAATGTATAAATCCTTCCCTTTGAATTCAGCACACAGATTGCAGGCTCCAGAGTGTGACCCTCAGCACGGGCACTGTCATTTTGGAGAATAATCTGGTGTGTAACAAAAAGTTGCAAAGGACTCATATCTTCTTGCATCATTCTGTCTACAAGGGTGCTTAACGAAAAGCCAGTTTCTTGCATTTGGAAGGAGTTATGTTGGTGCCATGGTTCCCAAACTGTGGTGGTTGGGATCATACAAGGATCCGTAAAAACACCCAGTTGCCTGGCTGCTGCCCTCAGCCTCTGCGTTGAGTTCTGTTGTGAGTGAGTCGGGCACTGGTCCTTTTTTAGAGCTCTTCAGCTGTTTCTAATGTGCAATGAAGTTCCCGAACCATTGGGTTGCTAAGTCCTGTCCTGTTCTGTAGAACTTCCCCCACCAAGGATGCAGACTTTCAGTAAGGCTGGGCAGGTCATCCAGATTCCACGGGACCCACCACCTCTACCTCTGCGCAGGTCCCCTGGCAGGGACTCCTAGGCCTCCATTGCAGGGTGAGCTGTTTTCTCTAAAAACGCCGTGTTGGCATGTTTCACGTCATGTGGAATCAGTGTGCAGCTGGCAGGGGAATTTGTGGTGAATTCTGTGGCAAAGCTCACCTTAGGTGGTGCGCGCTCTCAGCAGAAAATTCGGTGAGCAGATGCCCCTCCTCGTCCCAAGCCTTGGCGTGGTATTGGTTCATCCCAGGCACCACTGTCTAGGTCAGGGCCGCGGAGATGCTCACTTCTGCCTCGGGACGCTGTGTGTCCCTGGAGCTGTGAACACAGTCAGGGAAGATTAGAAGTAAAAGGCACTCAAGCTGGGTCCGTACCCAGACAACAGGAAAAGCCAAAGCCTGCGGTGACGTACTCGGGGCCACACGTGCAGAAGTAATAAAGGCTGTATAACGTTGGAGTCTGCGCCACTCTCGGGCCCTGGGTAGAGTGCTTCCGTTGGATGATCTGCTGTGTTACTGAATTGGCATCGTGATTCTCAGTCACACAGACGGGACACCGGGGCTGTGGGAAGTTGAGTAACAGCCTGCGGTTCCATCAGTCGTGGAATTCCAGCCTCTGCCCTCCCTCTTCAGCCCTTGTGCTGGGGTTAAAGCCAGAGCTCTGGTTTTTTGATAACCCTGTTACTTTTTAATTATGGACTATGATGTTATCTACTTGTCATTTCTGTTACAAAAATGAGATGAGTGAACAATGACTTTTTCTACTTCATAGTCATTTAATGAACTGTACTAACCACTAAAATTGCATTATGTGTCAGTAAGTAACAGTATGATCTCCTGATGAGACTGCTTTTGCTTCAAGTAAAAGGTTCTTAATTTGTGGAGGGCCTTAGATAAAATTTGATACTGTACCTGTGTTTAAAATACAGTGAACTATTTTTCTGAAATTAGTTTTGGAGATATGTATATATATATATATATATGTAAATACTTATTGTATATATGCCATTTTCAACTTCTGGTCCCCTGTCAAGAGATTGATGTTTTTTTAAATATCATAAATAAAACTATTAGATGATTTAAAACGAAGAGAAAGCCCTGTAAGTGTGTATCTACTGTATCTGATAGAGCAATAACATATCTATATCTACCTTTTCCCTTTGGTTTGGGCTTTAAATCCCCCGTTATGTTCACATGGAGTAGGTTGATTTTGCTTCCGACAGGCAGGACCCTGAGTGCGTCTAACGCCTTTGTCGTTGTGTCCTTCAGCTCGCAGTCGCGCTGTCTGAAGCTAAAGAGAGGTGGGAGAGCGAGCTGGGAAGCTCCAGGAAGAGCACCGTGCCCGGGCCGGAGCTGGAAGAGCAGATCCGCACGCTGCAGCGGGAGCTCCCCGTGGCGGTCAGGGCCGAGCTGGCCAAGGCGCGGAGCGAGTGGAACAGAGAAAAGCAGGAAGAAATCCACAGGCTGCAGGAGCAGAACGAGCAAGATTACCGGCAGTTTCTAGACGATCATCGAAATAAAATTAATGAGGTGCTTGCGGCAGCTAAAGAAGACTTTTTGAAACAGAAAGCGGAACTGCTTTTTCAGAAGGAGACAGAGTTACAAGCCTGTCTAGACCAGCGCCGGAGGGAATGGGCGCTGCAGGAAGCCGGGCGGCTCCAACTCAAAATCCATCAGTACGAGGAGGACATCTTGATGGCCCTTGGCCTCCTCCTGAGGGACACTCCGGGGGAGGATGCAGATGGTTCCGAGGACAAGCGGCTTTTGGAAATCCTGCTGGCTTGTTCTTCCAAGTGGGTGTCTGTGCAGTATTTTGGCAAACTAAAAGCCTGCATACGGAAAGCCCTGCATGGCACGCCTTGCTTACACACAGGAGGGGCCGGGCCAGAACGGGAAAAGGTACGTTCCCACGAGCGAGCGGAAAGAGCTATCCGGCAGCCGCAGGACGATTGTCAGAGTTGCCATGGTATTTTTCTCCTTTTCTCATGTTTACAGTTTAATGGTTGTAAGACTTGGTATTTTTACCAGTGGTTTTAAAAATACGTTTTGTAGTAGGACTGCATATTTTCTTGCCAAAGAAACTTTACTGCTTCAAATGTGAGACAGAGCTTTTAGCCTCTAGCTATCTTTTTTTTTTTTTTTTAAGAAAAATAAGAGCCTTATTTTTGTTTTCTGGGCCCAACCACTTCAAGAAATACACAGCATGTTAAATTAGAGGTTCTTAAAAACTTCTGAAGAGCTTGGAAGCCTGTTCTTGCCCTCAGTGAACTTACAGTTTACTTAGGCAAAAAATGCCAAACAAGGACAAAAAAGTATTGGTGTAGAAACCATCAGATGAGAGATCAGGTTCACTCCTCATGCAAAACCCTCAGGTCTGGCCTCACTGCTGCAATGTAAATGTGCGTGTAGCATGAACCCCTGCGCTGTTGCAGTTGTGTGAGTACTTTCTGAGACCAGCATTTAGCTTGTGTGGAAGACCTGATAAAGGCAAAGTCCAGCTACTGTGTGATGAAAGAATTAGGTATGCAGGAAAGGTCCAGAACGATGCTCTGGGTCTTGTAATCAGCCACTTTCAACATTTGGACTGAGCAGTGGGAAAAATGCCAGTATTATGAGGATTGTCTGAGAGAAGAGTTGAGATAAGAGTTAAGGTCCATCAAAATATCACGAGTCAAGGCCAGAACTGAGCAGTTGTTATTAATAAGTACCTACTGGAAATGGAAAGAGTTAGCAACTAGGAAAGAAATCTGAGTTCCAGCGCTTGGTGATGACTTGCTACCTTGGATAAACCTGTATTAAGTTGTCTGTCTGAACGAGAATCCAAATGCCTGCTGAGTTCCTTAGTCGGGTAGGGTACCTGAAGCAGCGTGGCTGTCTGCATCCCGCGTGGGAAACGGCATAGAATTTCAGGGCCAGAGCAGTCTGAAAGATCGGTCTTCCTGGGGGTTGCTTTCACCCTTGAATTCACAGAGACGGTGCCAAGGAGCAGTTAAGATGGCACCCCGTGAGCAGAGCTTAATATTTTATTGAGTGTCTTTGGAGAAAATAGCTGGCAAAAACAAGGAAAATTATCTGTAGCAGGGTTCAGATGAGAGTAGATGAGACAGTTACTTACAGTACTTTCAAATCTGCCACCCTGTTTCTGCTTTAAACTCCAGGCAGCATCAGCACATTTCTCCTCCCGTCAGTATCCACCCCTGCCACGCTGGAAATGTTCTGGGCTTTCAAAATGTTCTGAACTTTATATGAGATCAACCCTGGGGTCTTTTTTACAGGGCTGTGTAAACAGTATAAGATCATCCATGTGACTTAACATGACTTACAAGTCTGCAGAGACAGAGTCACATAATCTGGCTAAGAATATAGACTTGTACAGCTTTGGTTGGGTGGGTCGGATTCCATTCTGAGAAAAAAGATGACTGAAATGCCTAATCTGGCCTCTGTCATAGAAGTCACATTTGACCTCCTGCCATTTCTGAGCTAATGCAGGCCATCAAGGTAAAGCAGTGAGTATGAGTTTGCAATAGACACAGCATAATATGAGGAATGGATTTATAATGTATGAAAATTATTTAAATTGTTCATAGAAGTGAAAAGAATAAACATTATGTGTCTAAACTCATTAAAATGACTGAAAGAATCAAGTTTTCTAAAATGGAGAGAGTACAGTGAATGAAAAATACAGGTTCTAAGAAACAATGTCTTTTCAAAACATTTTTAACACAACGGGTGACAGTAGGTAAAAAAAATATCAGCTAAAACAGAATTTTGGGGCAAATTGAAGAATGCATATTCTGTCTCTCTATGAAAATCAAGTTAAAACTAAGGACAAAAGATTACGTTCCTACCTTTTAAAATTTTATTTATTTATTTACTTATTTATTTGGGTCACCTTGGCTTTTCTGCTCTGATTCTGAGTGGAGACCAGAGATGCTAACTGCCTCTGGGTTGAGCTTGGGTCACTCCTTTGGACCTTTCGCTCTCAGCCTTCTGGGCGTGCAGTGCACCTTCCTTCCCGTAATTCCCAAGCCCCCATTCTGCGATCTTTGTAGAGAGGCTTCCCGATCCTCTGTAAGTGGGTTTCTCATCCTCAGGACCACACTGAATCTAGCACACAGTGTCGTTGCTTTATCAATAGCATGTGATCTGTGGTCCAAAATGAGAATATTGCCTTAAAATGAAAGAGCTTCGTAAGTCGCATTGCCTGTCACACAGCATGTACTCGGCATGTGTGAGGGAAGGGCCTGCCAAAGATGTTCAGTTTAGCTGAGCCTCGGGGTTCTGTCTTCCACTTGGAATACAGCCAGCCTTTCCTCCCCAAAGACACGTGTGCACAAGCCCTTAGAAGCACATAAGTATCCTGTCAATTAAAAATTGCTTTGTTGTTCTCAACTCGGAGGAGGCGAAAGTTGGTGTTATCCTTGCAAATGAATTCAACCCTGATACAACAAAAATGTTCTGGATTCACAACAATAATTTTGATTTCCTGCAGTTTGATCACATAAACCATCCCAATGGTCGCAGATTCATGTGTGAAGGTACAAACTGTTCCCTTAAGCATACCGATTGCCTCCTCGGTCATTGGAACCAGTCCTTTGCACGGTGGCAGGACAGCGTTTCTGCTGGTACTGGAGAAGCAGAGTCCTTTTTGTGGTTTTCCTCTGAATATGCTAAATAGAAATGTGTGTGGTGACTTCTGTGAGGCATTAACGTTGAAGGTGATGTATTTCAGGGGAGCCCGACCCAGCTCTCCACGGGCCCTGCCAACCAAGACCCCGGCAGAGGAGACCCCAGGGTCCCAGCGGCCCGGCCCGGATCCCCCACAGGACCCCAAGCCCAGCCCTCAGCCTTGCCGGAAGCAGCCCCAGGAGCTGGTAATTGGACTTCACTTCTGTCAGGCCTGATAGGGTCCACAGTCACCTCCCCAGAGACTGGCTTTGAGGACGCAAGGAGCAGGCATGAAATTGTAGCTGACGCGACTGTTTCGCTGGTGGGATGCCTTTCGCAGTTAGACACAGGGCTGGTGACTTCTGCCTCTGCGTGGGTTTCCCTCCATGCATGGTGATTCTTAACTGCAAGGAGAGCCATGAGCTCTCACAGAGCGGTCACATTTGCGTTCCCTCCTGTTGGGAAACCAGGGTTTTGCATATGGAAACTGTCAGATAGTGGAGCGGTTTTCATTCAGATTTCCCATGTGAATTTCAGTCCTTGTTTTTTTGTTTCTCGTTTTTTTTTTTTTTTTTTTGCAATTCTGGGGATTGGATCTAGGGTTTCTGCACTGAACTAAATCCCTAGGCTTTTTATTTCTTGAGACAGGGTCCCTCTTAAGTCGCTAGCTAAATTGCCCAGGCGAGGCTAGGATTTGTGACCCTGCAGCCTCAGCCTCCCAGAGTGCTGGGATTACAGGTGCGCACCGCCGTGCCTGGATTTCAATCCTTGTGCAGTGCAGTTCTTGCTTAAGTGTATTAGATGTTTTCCTAGTTTATTTTTTCAGGGCCAGGGTAGTGCTTTTTAATCTCTTTCCCAACATGCAGCATGTGAGTGGTAAGTCCTGTGTACTCCTCAAGCATCCAGAGAATTATTATTTTGACTTTTCTTCAATGGCTTACCCTGGTCATGATGGGAAAATAAGGTCGTGCCCAGACCCCAGCGGCTCGGGTTCAGAGCGCACTTACTGAGCGGCGAGGGACTTGTCCTGCCCGGTCACGGGGGTTTCTGAGCTCGGGAACTGGCGCATCCTTGGCGTGTCTCAGCCTTTTTCAGCCATTGGCCCTCTGTAGCCTGCTCCTGCCTTGAATACGCCAACACATGCACGCACACTGCTTTACTGCTGCTTCTTTGCTGTTTCCACTGCAACCTGGAGAAGAACTAACAGTGGCCAGGGCAGGTCACACCTCCTAAGTCCCTTCCTCTGCACACGTTTCTAATTCAGTGCAGCGTCCGGTCAGCTCGGCTCATCTGCCTGTCCTGGGAGGTCAGCTGACAGGTATTTTTCTCACCAATCCCAGATCGCTTTTCCTTACTTCCACTTCTAAAGAGGAATATCTTATTGCTGGTTAGTTGGGTAGTAATTCTACCTTAATTTGTATCTTGCTTCTGACTTTACATTTTATATCAGAAATGGAATAGCGTGTGTGCACGCACACACATATTTTTTTTTTTTTGAATTATTTTTTTTGAGACAGGGCCTCACTTTGTAGTGCAGGCTGCAGGCTGGCCTTGAACTCACGGTGTAGCCCAGGCTGGCTTTGATCTTGCAGCAATCCTCCCAAGGACTGCAGATGTGTATCACCATGCCTGGCTGAGAGATAGGTCTTCATGTGTGACATAGAAACAGATTTTAAAAGTTACTTTCTCAGGAAGTCCTGGGAGTGAAATTTGTCCTATAAAAGAAATTAATTTGGGGTAAAGACAAATCATAATTATTAAAGATTTTGTTTTTCTTTTTCAGTCTTTTTTTCATTAAAACAAACACTAGTAAATTCATGAGCAAGAGCTGAATCTAAAGCATATACTAAAGGATAAGGTCTTACTGGGCACAGTGGTGGCACACGCCCATAATCCCTGCACTTGGAGGCTGAGGCAGGTGGATTGCAAGAACCTGAGAACTCAGCTCAAAACAATAAACAGAAAAAGGACTGAGGGGGAGGCTCTGCTAAAAGGCCTTGGGTTTAATTCTCTGGTGCAAAAAAATTAAAAATGTCCTTTAGGATCTTACCATAGGGAACACTCCTGTCGGTGGTGTGTATGTTAACCATGAAATACTTGACACTTGCAAAAGGTGTAATGCATGGCTGAGTCGTGAGGCCTAAGGACTAGGAATTCGCCTCCCAGCTTCGGTGGCAGCTCCTCCCCAAAGCTGCTGGTCCGCAGTTCCATGCCCACCACAACCCTCAACCTTACGGAACAGGTTGTTGGTTGTTTAAAAATTAGTTTTCTAAAAAAAATAAAAATTAGCTTTCTAATCTTTTGATTATATAAATATATATATATATATTTTTTAATCATTGCTTTATTTTTTGTCTAAACATAAAAATGGTTTAATGCTCATTCTATTCTGTAAGTTGCTTTTTTCCTCTGCGTACCTTCATGCTTCTAGGGTTTGTCCGTGTAGACACACTGATCTCTGGTTCATTCACTGTCTTTACTGTGTAGAGGTTTCTTTTATGAATACACTCTACTTTTGTGTTCTCTTGCCAATGGACAATTGCTTGGTTTCCAAGCTTAACAGTTTCTCAAGAAATATACTATCAGCCTGTGGCACCAGTGTGATTTGCATTGATCTACCTTTTATATTTTCTTTAATTTTTGAAATTCTGTGATATCACTAGTGGCCATAGCTGCTATTTATCATGTGCTTTCTGTGTGCTGGTACAACACCAAACTATTTTTATATACTTACATCTCCTAACAGTTTTAAAAAATGATTATTTAAAATGTGGAGATAAGCCAGGCCTGGTGGTGCAAGTTCAAGACCAGCCTGGGATACAAAACTCAAAGCCAGCATAAGCACTTGCCTTGCAAGCACGTGGTCATGAGTTGGATCGCTGGTACTAAAAAAAAAAAAGACTTACAAATTGCTCTTTACCAGTACTGTGTTAAGTCGGGTCTGTTAGTGAGCGCTCAGATTGTCCGACATTCAGCTAGTGGGGCCTCTTCAGCCTGGCCCTGTGTCCTTGTGACGCGCCCGTACTTTTGAGTATTCGCTTGCTTTTTGGCACAACAGGGTGTTTCAGTCTCGCTTTGTATTTTACCCTTGCCCAGCACAGAGGCAGCGCTTTCTCCAAGATGCTTGGTTCTTTCCGGTGGGGAATGGTGGTCAGTACTAACATCTGAGCACTGGGTTTCACAGTAGGTGGCGCTATCCAATTCTGCCTATGTAAAAAACGAGCCTCAGAGAGGATAAGTAATATGCTTCGAGTCCCACCGCCAGGTGGGAGTGAATAGGGTTTAACCCAGGTCTCTGTCTTAAGCATCCGACGCCGTACACCGTAGCTTTTGTCTTGAGTCATCTCACCTTGTTCTCTGCCTCCCTCCCCTTCTCCCCTTGTTTCTTTCTTAATTTCTTCCTCTCCCCCTCCTCTCTCTTCCCTTCCTCTTTCCTTTCCTGGCTCAGTCTCCACTGATAAAGTTTCGTCATTTGATTTTTGCAGATAAGAAAGAGGTCCTTGAGGTTAAGGAGCTGTGCTGTGGACAGTGCTCCCAGGAGCTTGAGAAGTCACAGCAGGAGTGCCAGGACCTGAAACGAAAGCTGGAGAAGAGCTGTCGGCACCTTCAGCATTTGGAAAGGAAGCACAGAGCCGAGGTGGAAAAGATCGGAGGTCAGCGCCGCCGGGAGAAAGCGCTTGGGCCCTCCTGGACTGTTCCCACGCCGCAGCTCTGTTCATGTGCACCCGGATTCTCTTGTGGGGGCTGGGTCTCCTTTTTACTAAGCGAGTTGTTAGTGAATCAGAAGAGGGCAGCTTCACTTCCTCTGATGCCTCTGTTGCTTTCGTCCTTCCTGCTGAGGGCCTGCTAGGCATCAGGCCGCATGCCTGGCTCTGCAGGGCCCCCCCGGCCTCCGTGGCCGGCCGGCCGGCTGGGGCACTGGCCAGGGAGAGGGCGCTGCACCCGGGGAAAGGCAGCAGCAGAGGCGAGTGGGGCCCGGCTGGCGGCACAGCGCCGCCAGGCTGCGTGGGAAGGGACGTCTTCTGCCGCTTCCTGGCGCCCGCCCTTGTCGCCCTGCCCCGGGTCCGTGCCCCTCGCGTCTCCTGTGTTTCGGATTCCTGCTCTGGTCGCGCTGTCCTTTCCTGCTGGCCTTGTTGTGGTGCTGGACTTTCCCTGCCCTGTGCTCTTTGGCCTACTCTGCTCCCCAAGGCAAAGCCCTCCCATCCGTGACCTTGGCTGGCTGCCCGCTGCCCTGTGTGGACTTCCCGGAGGACAAGGGTCTGTCTTGTCCCTCCCACCCTGACAGGGAGGGAGCCCACCGGTACCACACGGTCTCCAAAAGCATGGCAGCCCTGAGTGTGGATCGCATTGTCCACAGAGCCCAGGAGGATAGGTTCACCTGCTTTCTACACTCACTGCCTCTCTCTCGCCTGGACCCTGGCCATTGCTCCTGAGCTGTCCTCTCCTGTCACTCTCCGTAGAGCAGCTGAGTCGTGACCCTTCCTTGTTAAAAGCTCTTCAGCGGCTTGCTGTGGCTCTCAGCACCAGCTACCAACGCTTAAGTTTCACGTCATCCCTAATGCTCGACCGCCCACCTACATCCCACCCTTTTATTTTTATTCTTCAGTGTGAGTCTCACTAAGTTACCCAAGTGGAACTCTCATTTGGCGATCCTCCTGCCTCTGCCTCCCTCAGTGCTGGGATTATAGGAGTCCACGGCCACGCCTGGCTTCTCCAGCCCTCTTCCTCTCTCAGGAGAGCTGTGGCACGGTTTAAGCATTCAGCCACAGCACTGTCAGTGTCTCTGGGCTCTGAGTCTCTTGTCCTTTCTCTTGATCAGCACTCCGAGCTCATTGCCGGGCAGACCCTCCTGGCCTCTGGCAAGGCACCAAATCCCCGGCCAGGGCCCCCGCTCTGCAGTCCTGGTAGGACCCGTGCCGTGTCTCACACTCAGCATCTCAGTCGTTGTTGACCGCCTTCACTCCCCATTACAGGCGAGGCTCCATGTGCCAGGAGTCCAGCCCTGTCCCCGTGTTTGGCATGGCACCCCAGTGCCCAGCGTAAAGCACAGCCTCGGTCAGTGTCACTCGGGAAGCTGCCCCTGTCCCCTGCCATCGCCAGAGATAGGAAGGACCTCAAGCCAGGCAGGGCTTGCACCACGCGGAGACAGAACGTTTAACAGCGCAGCTTCTCTGTGATCCTTGGTTCTCTGAGCGGCCAGCGGAGCCAGTGAGGTCTTTGTCTAGGTGCAGATAAAGTGCAGCTCTTATAAAATGGGATGAACGATTTAGCGGCAGTAGCAGCTGGGTAAGATTATTATTCATAAACAAATACTGTGCGGCCCTGCACACTGTGACAGGTATTTCGCATCGTGATGTGTGAAGCAGGCAGTTTCTGTAGCTCAAGGACTGAGAAAGAATCCAAGAAAGTCATCGCTTCCCTCAGAACGGGCCAGTACGGAGGGTCCAGCCACACTCACGCCCGTCATTTCCATTGAATTTCTGTCTTAATAGAGGCCTGTTAGGTGGTGACATCTTCACAACTGTGACTGCTGCTCTCTTGTTTATCAAATGCCACTTTCCGTTCTCTCGTGAGTGTTGACTGGACCGTGGTCACAGGGCCCAGGGCGCCTCAGGTGCCGGCCCGTGAGCTTGTTGAGGCAGCCGTGTGGGCACGGGCTGGCCGGGCCTCGAGGAGGTGATGCGCCTCCCCCACCCGCCTGCTGTCACGGTCCCTGAGGCTCCTAGTGCTGGGGCTGAAACCTCAGGCCCGCAGAGACTCCACGATGGGCCCAGCTGCTCAGAGGCTGGGCCAGCAGTTAAACCGTGGCCCTCTGACCCTGAAATTCAGGCTCGTTTGGTTTCACACCACACAGACTCTTTCTTACTGGTCTCCTCGTCTTTTTCAAAGTTCAGAGAATAGGAAATCTGACATTATTTCCAGAAATGGCCCATATTTCAGCTGAACTTTGATGTCACTCACTGTTCAGTGACCATGTAGATGGACACCGACTGTAGACACAGGACACAGGGGAATGTGGGGTTGAAGCAGCACCCAGGCCTCAGGCCTGGGTGGGAACCACTTCTGGGTCAGGGTGTGACCCAAGGGAAGGGGGCGATGGGGGGCCGGTTTTCAGCGCTGAGAGAACGGACCGGGGCTGTCAGACGGACGGACGGCAGCCCGTCAGCTGGAAACAAGACGGTCCCTTCTGCAGACGTTCGCGTTGGGGACACGGAGGGCGGGGGGAGGGTGGGAGGAACTAATGTATGGAAACTCTCCTTTGTAGAGGAGAATACTAAAGTTGTTGAAGAATTAATAGAAGAAAACAGTGACATGAGGAATAAGTTGGAAGAACTGCGGACATTCTGCAAAATGCCACCAAGGTAGGGGTTTGCTGTTTTAGACCATCTTATTTCTAAGTGGCGTTACATGTTTAGACCCTTATTAATTTTTTTTTATATAGCAAAAAATATAAAAGAAAGAAACCCCAGACCCTACCCTCAGGAGATACTGCGTGTCATGTCCTTGTCTTGTATCATTTAAGCCTCTCTGTACACACACCATGTACGCAGCATGTTTTTAAAATCGGGATTGTGATAACCCTTCATTAATAGGATTAGGAAAGCATTTGTCCCGGTTACTTGATGTCTTCCTACCATGTGCTTTTCAGTGGCTTTATAGATTTTCATTACAGAGCAGCACCTTTTCTTCATCTCCCTTCTGTCCTTTCTTTTGCGGTACTGGGACTCGAACCCAGGGCCTCTGTGCTGAGCTACGTCCTCCGCTCTTCCCTTTTTACATTGAGACGGGTCCTCACCAAGTCGCCCAGCTGCCGCCCAGCCCATGGAAGTGGGCTTGCCCTTGCAGTCGCCCTGGCTCACCTCCCGGGGTGTGGGGTGGCAGGTGTGCATCACCGCGCCTGGCGACCATTGTTTATCCAGCAAGCACCGCGCTGCACCGACTCCCCTTCCCCTGCGTGCAGTGGGCATCCTGGAGTGTGACCCCTTTCGCGCACCTCACGGCTGGCGTGAGGATGTGGGGTCCGTGTCTGTTTCTCAAGCGGAGCTTTGCGCTCAGGGTCTGTCTCTGCCGCCTCTGCTTTGTCTCAGGTCACACTCAGAAGGGGCCATGGAAAGCGCTTGTCGGCCCAGCAACGAGCCGGCCCTGGAGGAGCTCCGAGGGCAGTACGTTAAAGCTGTCAAGAAGATCAAGCGTAAGTCTCTAGGACATTCCCAGAGCCTTGGGCGGGGCGGGGCGGGGCGGGGCGGGCCGTTGTATTGCTGTGAAGCATAAAGTGGGATTTTCCCCAAACTACCTTTGCTACCGTGGATAGTTTCCAGAGCTTGCAGTCATGGGTCACTTGGCCCAAATACTGTCCTTTGGAAGAGGCATGAGAGGAGAGTTACTTTTATGTTGTTGCCTATCCCATTTTTGTTGTTTAAACATTTCTATAAACTGAAAATTTAATAACCTGACAATCTGAATAAGTCGTGGTGAGGAAAATGGCAAGTGAGGTTTAAATCAGCAGTTATTACTTTCTAGCATAAACTTTTAGGGCCTTTGCCAGTGGATGTAGTTGGGAATCTATCTGTTACTTCTCATTTTTATTTCAAATAGCTGTCAGTTTGTTTGCCAAGTCTTCGTTTTCTCAGTATAGAATGCGTCCTCCTTTTCATTCCCAGATTGCCCGGAATGTACGTGTGTCACAACACTGCAGCTTGTGTTTACACGGGAAGATGTGTGTTTGCCTCCTAAAGTTATATTCACTTTTTAAAGAACAAGAACAGGTCTCAAATTCCAAATATCATGAGTGGATGCCAGACCCGAGGAACTATCCTGAAAAGCTCCTTCAGCATCATGTAGGAGAGCTCGCATCGCAGTTCTGGCTGGAGCTAACGCAGGGCGAGTTCTACAGGCAGACAGAGCAGTTTAGGGTTAATCATCTAATCGAGAAGTGGAGCTTTAAACAGTTCTCATCCTAGTAGGGTGTGTGTCTGTGTCTGTGTCTGTGTGTCTGTCTGTGTGTGAGATTCATCTTAGATGCCTAGAGGTTGCGTGTTGGCCCATACTTCATTGTCATTTTCCAACTCAATGAAAAACAAACCCCCTCATTGGTATTTCTGCACAGACCGTCTTCTTTGCGATGCTCACTGACGTTCATGGAGCCATCCCTATATGAATCGGCATCGCTTCTAAGAATGGTGACATTCCAGATGTGGAATGTTGTCCTGGATGTAGTAAAAGCCTCGTTGAATTGAAAGTGAGAAGAGAGTTTTAACGCTGTGAGCTGTGGCTTCGTGCACACTTCAGCAGAAAGCTGAGCCCAGCACCCTCCTGGCAGTGGCCTTTTGTGCCTCCCTCTCATGCACTGTGATGCTGTGTTTACTTAGCTGCTTAAGCACGAAGTGAACAAAGGAACGTGGACCTTCGGAGTGGAAGCGCCTTGTCCCCATGTCTGCTCTCCTCTTCCTTTGCTGCCCGCCCCATCAGGGCATGTGTGTGTCTTCTCTTAACTGGGCATCAGGTCCAGTTGCAGGGTTCATGTTTCTGTGTCGCACACTTATGTCATTTCCTTATTTGAGCATGTTTGGAATGTGACAAAGTCCACCCTGCTCCCTTCCCATGTGTGGCTGTCATCCATCCAGAAGGACCAGCAGGTCGCTTCCTTTGGGTCCTACTGAGACAGCGGACCGTGATGGGCCAGATGTTCCACGACGTTTAAACTCCCCTTCTGGTCAGTTCTTCTCGCAGGACCCTGGTCTGCGGCCTGGCCCCTTGCCCCGCGCAGTGCTCACACCATGGCTCTCCCCATCCCAGGTGACATGCTGCGCTACATCCGGGAGAGCAAGCAGCGGGCTGCAGAGATGGTCCAGGAGGAGGTGCTGCGTGAGCGGCAGGAGACGGCCCGCAGGATGCGGAGGTACTACCTGATCTGCCTCCAGCAGATCCTGCAGGACGACGGGAAAGGAGAAGGGTGAGTTCAGCCTACACTGACAGCCGTCCCGGGAGCTCGGGAACAGCACCGCGTCATTCTCAGAGCATTTCCCTTAGCCACAGAATGAGCTTTTCTACGCCCGCCACTGGGGATCGAGAGAGGCTTAGGGTTGACGCTGCCCCAACTGTTGGCAGAGCTGCGAGGAAAACAAATCCTAGGGCTTAGGACACGTCATCTCTTCATGTAAACTGGTTTAGTTTTACATTCTGGAATTCCCCACAGGGCTGAGAAAAAGATCATGCACACCGCTAGCAAACTCGCGACCATGGCGAAGTTGTTGGAAACGCCGACTTCTCACCAGCCCCAGAGCAAAGCGACACAGCCAGGTTCGTCCAGATGCATCACCTGGGTGGCTTTTCTGTCTCTCCTTGTGTGGATGTTTAGTGTGCCTCGTACGAGAAAGAGCGGAAGTGTAAGGAATGGCAGTCAGTTTATAAAGTGGCTCGTGTGGGTTCACCTGACCCGGAAATTCACCCAGGGGAGCAGAGCGTCTCTGCCCACTTCCTGGTGTTGCTCCTGCCCCAGCTATGCCAGAAGAGCTGTTAAGGAACAAGTAAAGAATGGGAAAAACACAAAATCATAACTGAGTTTTAAAGGATGAGAATCCAAATACGTCAGGTACATCTATGGGAATGCCACACTGAGACTCAGCATTTGTAAATAAAGAGGCACTAATAAAACACGTATCTAAAAAGAAAGGAGAAAAGTTTGTAACGAGTGGACCAGAAGCTGTGAGCAATTCCTGGGAGGAAGAAGATGGTGTAAGATGGAAGATGGGAAATTTCAGGCCAACTGCTGGGCAGTGACAGCCACAGAGAGGCCACGTTCCAAGACTGTGGCCTGTGAAGCCGCTGTGCCCTGGGCTCTGTGGTTACCTCGGGGTAACTGGTTGCTGTTCTAGAGCAGCAGTATAGGTGGCCTCCCTCCCTCCCGGTCCACTGGGCAGCAGCCACAGAAGCATGGGTCGAGGAACAGGCAGAGTTCCAGGAGGCCAGCCACACCCAGAAAGAAGGGGACCCGGGCGCCCCGGCCGCTAGCTGCTAGCTCTTACCAGGATCGAACTCATGACCTAATGCTTGCCAGGCAGGTGCTTATGCTGCTGAGCTAAATCCCCTACCCAGCTGCTAGTGCTTTCTAGCCAGCAGCTTACACCTCTTCTGCTCCCCAATGCCTGTAAGTAAGCACCACAGATACATTCTTCACAGCATCTAAAAGACAAGCGTTTAACCAAGAATCACATGTATGGACAGAAAGCTGCCACTGTGAGAAAGCACCAAACTAGCAACAAAACAAAACCAATGAAATGTATACTAAGGCAGTAGCATGTATAGGTCAAACAAGGGGTTCTGAGAATAGAGTGCAGTATCCTTAGAGAAGAGGCAGAGGAGGGCATCACAGAAACCGAGACTACTATTTTCTATCATTGTTTTCAAGGAGATATCATAGAAATACTGCTAACACTAGCCATTCCTAGAAAAATACAGATTGATATCTGTGTTGCTATTTAAGGACAACAAAGAAAAAGAGAGGGAATGTATAATATTCAAATTAGTAGAGGAAAACGTAGGAAGAAAAATTTCAATCTTAACAAAATCAGGAAAGAGGGAGAAAAGGCCAGAAAACCTGGGTAAGTGGAAAATGATAACATCAGCAATCAAAGTAAATATGACAAGGTTAAATTCACATAGAAGCCTGCAGCCTGGCCAGGGTGGCGGTACATGACTATAATCCCAGCACTCAAAAGGCTGAGGCAGGTGGATCATAAGTTCAAGTCAAGCCTGGGAAACTTAGACACTTAGTATGAACCTATCTATCTCAAAATTTTAAAAAAAAAATTTTTTTTTTTTTTAAAAAGAGCTGGGGATGTATCTCATTACAGAGGCCCTGGGTTCAGTCTCCACCCATGTCCTCCTGCCCCACCAGAAACAAAAGCCACAACTTTCAAGTAGGAATTTACAAAACATGAGTGTTTGGTCTCTTTATAAGAATTTCTAAAACACAAAATAAAAGGAAGATGAGTGATATGCCAAGCAAATACAGTGCTGACGTTAGATAAATTATAAAGAAAAGCACAGTGTTGAGGTAAGTTAGAGATAGCATTAAAATGGACAGATAGCAGTTCATGGTAATAACGGAACACTCGTAAGAAAGAACAACTTTTCTTTCTGTGTATAACATAGTTTATAAAGTATGAGCGGATAGAAATACGTGAGCAGTGAGAAAAGCACAGTATACACCGTCACCCTGGGAGGAGTGTAATGTGTCTGTCAGGATGGAGTTTTTGAATTTCTAGAAAACTTGAAGCAGAGATGATTCAGGAATCCATGAAACATTCCTCATATAATTTTACTCAAATCATTTTATTTTTATGCCTCAAGTAATTTTTTAAATCTGGAGCAACAGTGCAAATAGTGTCCTGATACAGCCAACCCTTTATGCTAGAGATCAAGACATGTTGTTCTGAGATTTGCTGTTTCTGATTTTATGCCATGTGGCTGTTTTGTTTCTGATCTGATTTTGGATCCCAGCCAAGTAAATTAACGCAGTTAGCTTTTACAGAGGGGTGTGTGCACATGTGCACGCACATGTACGTGTGTGTGTGTTGTGTGTGTGTGTCTTAGGTTGTTGGGTTGCTTCTAGAAAACTTTCCTTGTGGCAAACCCCACTGTGACCTCAGAATCAGCAAGGATGGAAACGTCCCTCTGAACCGCTGTAACAGCTACTGCAGAAACATGGGTGGGGCGGCTGGCAGTCATAATGTATCAGATTTCAGCAACAAAATTACCAAGCTTTATTTCCTTGATTGTATGAAAGAGTATTTTTTACAGGTCTGGCATTGATGCATTTTCTTCAAGAAGGATTAAAATACATGTGCGTTTTTTGAGAAGACTTACAACCCCCGATGCATCCTGTTTTGCACGTCAGTTTTCTCCTAACGTGCTTTCCCCTGATTGTGTTTTCCTTCACGCGCAGTAGCACTGCCCCTGGCTTCAGAGATGCTGGCGGAAGCTCAAGAATCGACAAAGGACGTGGCCCCGAGTGCCCTGCGCTGCACTGAAAGTGACCAGGATGACTCAGCAGCTGCCCCCCGACGGGCTTCTGCCAAGAGAGCCGCCTGTGACTTGCAGAGGCGCTGGGAGGATCCCAAGCACACAGGCCTGAAGCAGGTGGGCTCCAAAGGGTTGCTTCTAGACTTCCAGTTTGGGGACAGTCCTCGTAAGCACCAGGACGTTTCACCAAAGAGTATTTCTCCCGAGCTCTCGCTGTGCAAAGGTGAAGGAGGCCTGGCTGCACCCGGGAGGAGAGAACTACGCGACACACCGGGCTGCGCCCCGTTTCTGCAGCCAACAGCACATGCCCTGCATGGGGGCCTCAGTGGTCAGCCCTGCGCTGGGCGCAGGCCGGGGCTCGCCGAGTCGGGGTGCACACTCCGGGAGGACGCTGCCCACCAGCCGAGCCCGGGCTCGCGTGTCCAGGAAGCGCCAGTGAAGGACGGCGGGCCCCTCGGGGACTCGCTGAGCTGGCTCTCGGACAGTGACACGCTGCCCTGTCCTAGTCTCGAGGTGTCGTTTTTATACAATCAGCCCGGGGGCGGCCCGGATGGGCCCAATGAACCCGTGAGGTTCGAGCCGTTGTCAGCAGCCAGTGGCCTTTCCAACACAGAGGAAAATGGTGCGGACGAAGCTAGGTGTCCCCCACCAGGGAGGATGCACAGGACTCGGGGACCCCCATCTTCCCTGAGGGCTGCTCCGTGGAAGTCAGGGTTCAGAACTCTGAGCGGTGCACTGCCTCCCCGGACGCTCAGCGCCCACCTGTCCAGTCAGCAGGACAGTGGCTTCGACAGCCCGTTGGTCCACCTGGACTAAGTGTGCACGAAGTGGAGGGAACCGCCATTCCATCCGCGGGGAAGCTGAGAGAGGAGGCTTGAGGCCGAAAACATCGTGGGCTCTGCCTGCTTGGAGATGTTTTAATAACTTTTATTATGAGTAAAGTATTCTCGTAAAACTACTTGGGATATTTATGTCGCCTTCATCTTCCTAAGGCCAGAAGGCGCATGTGTAACCTGCTTTTTTGTGGTGCTTGCATTTGGTTGCTAAACCATTTATTTTTATACTTCTGAATTGGCTCAGTCTGCTGCGTTACTTAAATAAAATTGCATGTGATCTGCACTTGTCATGAGTTATTTTATACTGTGTGACACAGAGATGTTATCTTGACATCACGTTTGAAATTCACCTAGAAAAACTATGATAGAAACTTTACTTGCATGTATGACCAGTCAAATCTGATTTTTAAAATTTGTCATGTTTCTAAAGCTATGGGCTTAAAATAGATGTACTTTCCCTGAAAAAACATCTACTTAAAATTTCAACCCTTGTTCTTTGAAAGAGGTTTTGCAGGCCAGGAATGGTGATTTACGTTTGCAGTCTCAGCACTGGGAGGCTGAGGCAGGGGGATGGCTGCTGAGTTCAAGGCCAGCCTGAACTATGTTTACCGTGAGACCCTGTCTCAACCTACCCCCATAAAGGGATTTTGTTACAAAATGCACAGCTCTGTCCTGGTTTCTTAATTTAAAATATTCGTCTGAACTTTTCCAGTTGATATTTGAGTTACTTTAAATCTCCTGTGATGTCCAGAGACTTTGCGTCTTTGGTGATGTCACTTTTTTCTTTCACCTGAAATCTTTTGCAAATTAAAATCAGCTTTTTTATGTGGTAAAAGTGCGAAATTATTCCTTTTCCCATTTGTAGTGCAGAATCTGCTAGCTTACTGGTGTTGGGGGTTGAAGCTTGTAATTCTGAACCAAGGACAGGTCGTAGAAACAAATGATTACCTCAGTACAAATGTTTCTAGATAAATTCTTTTCCAGAGTCATCAGAGGAGTAGGAAAATTTTAGGGGTATCCCAGCAATTCTGTAAACAGTTTTAGACTATATTTTATGGATTATATTTTGAGATTAACCCAGTAAATGTCTCCAGCAGAACCAGATCATCCTCCTCTTCTGATTGCTGGCTCTAAAAAGCAGTGACCCCCTTGGCAGACCGGAGGGGAGCTGGCTGTGACTTGGGCACTGTGGTCACATAAGTCCCCTCTTGTATGGTGTTGATGGCTTTTACCATGTTGTGGGTTTCATTTGCTCACGCTGTTTCAAGGGTTTTCACCTGGATATTCACAGGGGTGTTGGTTTCTCGGTTTTTCAGCTCTTGGTCTTTCCTAGATGAGTGGGTGACCCTGATCTATGGGTGAATTGAAAGCGTTTCTCTGCCTCTGCTCTGGCAGAAATAACTACTGTTATTTCTTTGTTCTTACAGAATATACTAGGTGAAGACGTGTAATCTATGCCTGTGTGTGAGCAGGGGATTTTTAAAGTCAGTTAATTTTCTGGCTACAGAGCTATTCACAATTTTCAGGTCTTTATTAGGTTTTGATACTTTTTTACTTTTCGTCTGCATTTGACCATTTCTTCTGATGTGTGGACATAGATGGTCATAGTATTCTCTTAATTTCATTTTTCTTGTTCTAGCTACATGTTTCTCAAGTTTGACTTCTTCCAAAAATTTTGGTTTTTTTTTTTTTCCTCTCTACCACTTTTTGTTTCCTTTACATTGACTTCCCCTTCTGATTTTGTTTCCTTCCTTCTGATTGATTTAGATTAAATTCGCCCTTCTTTATTATAAAAATGGCAGATGACTGATATAAAACTGGTCTAATGTGGATGTTTAAAACCTTGGCCTCTTCACATCATTTAAGTTTTGCCTTATTTCCAAGGATTGAGGGTTTTCCAAATTTCTTTTTTTTTTCCAGTTTTTTTTAATTATATTTAAAGAGAAAAAAAGCAAAACAAAAGGGTAGAAACAATACAGAAATTCAGAGGAAAAAATAAACAGAAATCACTAGTTGATAAATTACATATTGTCTTCTTAGATATAGTTGTTCAAGTTACAAAATTAAAGCATACAAAGTGGACATTCAAACAGTGAGGCTGCAAACATTTCTGTTCAATGATGCAATAAAAACTTACAACATGGTTATCAGTCCTACACACTTAGACATAAATACAGTTATATCCTTTAGAGCACTTTCTTTATCTTCTTTTGCTTTTTAAGTCCATTATCTGTTTAGTTATATCCTGTTTCAGGTTGCTCAGTACCTTACTGATCTGTTTTGTTGTTGTTATTTACTTTTTAATCACCTTATATTATTCTGTTGCTTTGTTTTTGAGTTTCTCCTCATCCATGCTCCATGGATCAGCTTTGGTGGAGTTGGGAGTTTTTTGGAGGTATTTTGTTACTTTGTTATCTATTTTTTTTTTGAAGGTAGCAAAATACAGCAGAACAACACAGATCAGAGCCATCCCAGACAGTGCAGTGAAACTGGCACAGAACCCCACAGCAGGTCACCAGCAATAGGCACAATAGTACATCCTGTTCTGTTCACATTAGCTGTTCTTTCAATCAGGTAGAGCAAAATGGAAGGAAATATCAAACTTTTAAAAACAGAATATTGAATAAAGCAGTACCATTAATTCAGAACTGAGCAAAACAGTGATAAAAATATTTGCCTTCAAAGAGATGGTAGAAGGAAATCCTCCTTACTTGCCACACTGCATATGTTCATCCTCCCAAGAGATACTCAGACCTCTGGCTCCCACTTCCTAACGGTGTGTGTGTGTGTGTGTGTAGGGAATGGATCAATGTCTGCTTCTTAGTCCGTGCTCCAGCAGGCCCACAGCTGGCTGCCTGTTCTCCCAGCGCCCCAAGTTCCAACATGGTGCAGAGCTCAGGAAATGCCAATAATTCTCACCCTGGAGTGGCAGGGGCTTGTGAGGCCCACAGCCGCTTACCAGGGCGGCGAGCTGTCTGCCTGTTCTCCCAGCACCCCAAGTTCCAACATGGTACAGAGCTCCAAATTTCTTTTTTGGTGCTTATTTTATGTTTCTTTGCTGTTGAAGAGTACACGTTGAGTGATTCCAGTCCTTTGATTCTCTTGCGACTTGGTTTACGGCCCGCCTGCCCACCCACCCTGTTCTCTATCCCTGAATGTCCGTGTGCAGTGTTTGTTATTGGATGGAGACTCTAGAAACATCTCCTAATGTTATGGGTTCAGTGAACAATGTTGGTCAGGTCTGCTACAGCTGTGCTAATCTGCCTTTTTGTTCTTTTAGTTATCCAGGGTGCCTGGAATTATTGAATTATCAATTCTTTTCAATTCTATCATTTTGCTTCACGTATTTTAGAGACTGTTAGCTTTCTATGATCTTTATATGTGTTACATCTTCCTGATAATATTGGATGCTTTACCATTGGTCTCTAATCATATTTATTATAAAGCCCATTTTGTCCATCATTACTACTGCCACTCAGCTGTCTCACGATTATCACTTGCATGCTGCCGCACCTTCTTGTCCCTGAAACACAGAACCTGCACCCACAAATTGAAAGAGAAGAGATTTATTTTGGCTCACAGCCAGCCTGTTGGTTCCAAGGCGGAGCAGCATGGCCTAGGGACATGGCAGAGGAGAAATACCACATGGCTTGGTGACAGAAAGCATGAGCGAGGACAAAGGAAAGGAGTGGCCTCCTCCAACCAGACGTCCCCTGCCAGTGTCACACCCAACTATAAACTCATCAGTGCAGCAATCCAGTGTCACCTCCATGACCCAGTCGCCTCCTGAAAGCCCCACCTATGAGCACCTGAGGCTTGAGGGACATCTAGATAGAAAGCAAACACAGCTGTCCTGCTTTGATCTCATTTGCATCTTTTAATTTGAAGTGAGTCTCTGGCAGGTAGTGTATTACTGCTTCTTGCTTTTTTTCTTTCTCTTTCTCTCTCTTTTTTTTTTTTTTTTGTTAGGTCTTTTTGAGGCAGGGTCTCACTATGCAGTTCAGGCTGGCCTTGAGCTCGCTTTGTAACCCAGGCTGGTCTTGAACTCGCAGTGATCCTCCTGCCTCAGCCTCCCAAGTGCTAGGATTTTTTTTTTTTAATTCAGTCAGACAAGCTTTGCCTTTTCATTGAATTTTTAGTCCATTAAGAGTTGAATATAATTGTGGTTGGATTTGCACCTGCCAATTTGCTGTTTATTTTCTGGATATCTTACATTTCTCATTCTTTTTTATTGTTTTTTACGTTAAGCAGATATGTATGAGGACATAATTTTAATTACCCGTTTTTACTATTGTTTTATTTTCTAAGTGGTGATAGTATTATAATGGTCATCTAACTTTTTACAACTCTCCTCCAGATTACCTTTATGTTATTATTTATGTATAAAATATTTAAAATCAATGTCATAGTTATTCTTTGTAAAGTCACATCTTCTAAAGAAATTAGAAGTGGAAAAGGGCACATAAATATACTCATAGTATATTTATGTTAATATACATTTATTATTCACTCACATATTAACCATTACATTATTATTCACTCACATATTAACCATTTCTTCTACTCATCTTGTCCTGTGCGTTTATTCCCAAGTTTCTTGTCATTTCATTACAGTATTTCCTTTAGTACCTATGTAAGCCAAAGATGCCAGGGACAGTTCTCTCCATCTTTACGAGTTTATTTTAAATTCATTGTAGGACAGTATTGGATGGATTTGGAATTCTTGTTTAACAGCCTCCTTTTCCAGTGGCTTCCACTGCCTTAGGGCCACCGTTATTTATGCTGAGTGGTCAGCTGTTAACCATACTCTTCTCTTATGCTGATGAGTTGTTTTTCTCCTACTGCTTTTTAAGATTTTCTCTTGGACGTTCATCAGGTTGAGCAGGTGTGTAAAGGACTGCATTGATTTCTGCTTGTCCCATTTAGGTTTTGTTGAGCTTCTGGGGTTTGTACATTAATCCTTTCTAAAAAAATCTGGGCTAGATCGGGTGCAGTGGTACTCACTTGTAAGCCCAGCCCTCAGGAGGCTGAAGTAGTGGGATCACCTCAAATTCAAGGCCAGCCTGGGCTGCTTAGAAAGTGCCAGCCTTGGCTGGATTACATAGCAAGACCCTATCTCCAAACACAAAAACAAAAAAATGAAGTTTAGCTGGTTTTGTGGCCATTATTTCTTCAATTTTTTGGGAAAATCTGTTTTCCTTTTATTAGTGCCTATTAATTTTATAAGACATTATGTTCCTGTGTATATTTTGATGGTTCCCTGTTACCCTCCCTCACACCCTCACCTGCCTGTTCCTTTCCCCTTGTCTCCTTTCTACTTTCATGCTGTGTCTTTTTAGATTCCACATATTAGGGAAACCATGTGATACTTGTCCTTCTGAGTCTGGTTTATATCTGTCAACATGATGGTCTATCCATTTTCCTGCAAATTACAAAATTGTGTTCTTTATGGCTCAGTAACACTCCACCGTGTATCTGTGCTACATTTTCCTTACCTGTGTATCTGTTGATGGGCCTCCAGGCTGGTTCCATATCTTGGCTATCATGAGTTGCACTGTGAAGAGCATAGGGGTTCAGGTAACCCTATAGTATGCTGACTTAATTCCTCCAGGTATATACCAAGGAGTGGGTCAGGTGGTAGCTTTGTGTTTAGTTGTCTGAGGAAAATCTCCACGCTGATTTTCCGGAGTGGCTATGCTAATTTATGTTTCCCCCAGCAGCATAGGAGTGTTCCCTTCCCACTCTGTCCTCACTAGCACTTTCTGTTTCTCGGTTCTTAATGACAGCCATTCTGCCTGGAGTGGCATGGGACTCCCAGTGTAGAGCTGATTTGCTTTTCCCTAACGGCTGAAAATGTGGAACATTTTTAAATATACTTCTTGGCCATTTGCACTTCTTTGGGAAGTATCTGTTGGGTTCATTTCCCATTGATCGATTGGGCTATTAGATTACTGTCTGTGTTCCTTGCATATTTTTTAAAAAATGCATATTTTAGGTATCAGTCCTGTCCAAAGCATCCTGGACAGAGGTTTTTCTCTGATTCTGTAATGTGGGGGACGAGATAATGAGAATTGAGGCCTAATTGACCTCTGGGGCACAAAGGAGAAAGGCGGCCAGCTGCACTCCTTTGGCAGCATGCAGGTGTGACAGCCTGTTGCAGGCTCTAGAGAAAACTCAACACAGCTGAGACCCGGGTGTTTCTCTGCGAGCACCTCAGTTGCTAGGGGGCAGGTGGGTCTGCTGCTCTGCTATTGCTTGTTCCTGTGTCTGAGTGTGTAAAGGTGAGCCAGACGTTCAGGCTCCAGGCAAGGGCCCCCAGCCCCTTTCTAAATCCTTTCATTCTCGTTTGCCCCCCTGTTGGGGACAAACTTGTAGATGGTTTGCTACACTGTAGGCGGGCTCTTCGCTTTGTTAATTATTTCCCTTGCTGTACAGAAACGAATTGGATGCAGCCGTGTTTGTTGATTCTGGCTGCTGTTTCCTATGCTGTCAGAGTCTAATTCACAAAATCTGTTCCTCTGCTTATTGCTTCAAGTGTTTCACCCATGATTTCTTCTGGCAGTTTCAGGGTTTTTGTTTTTGTTTTAGTTTTTGTGGTTTCTGTTTATTTGGTACTGGGAGTTGAATCAGGGGCTAAATTCTCATGTCCTTTTCAAGTTTTTTTGAGGCAAGGTCTTGGTAACTTACCCAGCCCAGGCTCAGACACCTCAGTGTGCTGGATTACAGGCTGCACCACCATGATCAGCATAAGTTTCATGCTGTTTTTGTGACTATGGCTTTGTAATATAATTTTAAATTGGATATCGTGATGCCTCCAGCCTTTTGGCTTAGCACTGCTTTGGTTACTCTTGGTCTTTTGTGTTTCCATGTGAATTTTAGTGTCATGATGTAGACCTAGATTGTCCCCCAGGAGGTTCATGAGTTCGGAGGTGGTGCTTTTGGAAGGTGATTGGATCATGTGGTGGTCTCCTCATCAGTGAATTAATCCACTGATGCATCTGCAGGTGGATGTCTGGTGAGGAGGTGGGGTCCGGCCTGAAGAAGGGGTCCCTGGGGGAGAAGCTGGAAGGGTGCATCTCTCTCCCACCTCCTTCCTTCTGTCCTCACTTCCTGGCCACGATGATGAGGGCCGCTTTTTGTCTGCTATGTGTTTCTACCTTGGAGCCAACTGACCGTGATCAGAAACTGTGAGCCATAGCAAACCTTTCCTCCTCTAAGTTGTGCATGTCTCGTGTCCCAGCCACAGAAATGTGGCCAAGACTTTTAGGGTTCTTTTTTTAGGTTAGTGAAGGTTATTGTTAGTATGTTGATGGGGATCACACTGAATGTGAGGGTCACTTTTGGTAATATGGCCATTTTAACAGTATTCTGCCGGGCCATGAACATGGGAAATTTTTGCCTTTTCTATGTGTTCTTTAATTTCTTTTCTCACTGTTCTTTAATTTTCAGTGTAGAGATCTTATACCTCCTTGATTACATTGATCCCTAGGCACTTTTAAAAAAATTCTGTGAATAGAATTATTTTCCTGATTTCTCAGTTCTTTATTATTTTAGAAGTTTTTTTGTTTTGTATGTTTGTTTTTGAGACAGGGTTTCACTATGCAGTTCAGGCTGGACTTCAACTCACAGCAATCTTCCTGCCTCAGCCTCGTAAGTGCTGAAATTATAGGCATATGCCACTATGCCTGGCCCAAGTTTCTGATTTTTTAAATGTTGATTTTACCTCCTGCTACTTTGCTGAACTCATTTGTTGGTTCTTAATTTTGCATTCTGGAGCAGCCATTGGGTCTCCCAAGTAAAGGATCATAGCATATGCGAACAAGGGTAATTTGACTTTCTTTCCTCCTTGTGTCCCTTCTATTCTGTTCTCTGCCTAAATCTGAATTTGTTCTAACATTTTAAGTATTCTATCGTTCCCATTGTTCTCTAAATTGCAAGTGCTATATTGGGTAGGAATGGGGAGAGTTCGCTTAATTTTATGCTCCCCTTTTTATTCTGTTCTTCTGGTGGTCTTATGTATGTGTTTAATGTTGCATCACAGGTCTTTAAGGCTCTGTGTGTTTATCTTCCATCATTATTATCTTCTTTATATCTGATACCTTTATTAATCTAAACTCAAGTTTCTGATTCTTCTACCATCTCAATCTTGCTGTTTTTTAGTCTGGCTAGGAATTTTCATTTCTGTCATACTTCTTGACTCCAGAAAATTCATTTGGCTCTTTTTTTTAAAGTTGCTATTTGAAGAAAATTATTCTCTGTTGACTCGTTGTCATCATGTTTTTCTTTAATTCCTTAAACATTTTCTCTATAATTTTTAAAATACATATAGTAGCTGTGTAGTAGTAGTAGTAGTAGTAGTGTGTGTGTGTGTGTGTGTGTGTGTTAATACAAGTGGGTAAGATATACTCAATAAAGTTGTAAGTGCATGGTGTAGTGTGCACACCTAGGGCACGGGCTGTACTTGTCTCTAGAAGTTACTCATCTTGAAATCTAAAACTGTTTGTTGAACAGTGACCCCTCATTCCCTCCTCCCTGAGTCCCCGACACTCACCATTCTGCTGTCTGAATCTAGGAGTTCCAGTATTTACCTTTCTCTTTTGAATGACATCATATAGTGTTTGTCACTCTGTGAACTATAATTTTTACTACATTTCAATATCTAAGCACAGGGCCTGGGATTTAGCTTAGTGGCTCAGCACCTGCCTGGCAAACGTGAGGTCCTGAGTTCAATTCCCGGTACCAAAAATATATAGATATATCGATGCATCTAACCACACCTGTGATTTATTTCGACAGCTCTATTTTTTTCCTCAGTATGTGTCACATTTTCCCATTTCTTTATATGTTTCATAAATTGGTTGAAAACGGATGATTTTATGTAACATTGTAGCAACTGTGGATTTGATATTTTTCCTGTCTAGAGTTATTAATACCTCTGAGTGTGCACCTGTGTGAAATTTGCTTGGATTTAACCTGCAAAACTGTAGTTCTGCAGTGTGTGCCTGCTAGTTCTTTGCTCGGTTAATTGTATTTCTAATTTTTAGCTGGGCTTTTTGAGGGGTCCCTCTGCACTTGTGTAGTTTAGTGATCAACTGTGACTGATGGGAAGTTGCCGGAGTCCAGCTGCGGCAGGGCTAGGGTTTCCCAAAGGTGGACAGGGAGTTGGCGAGTGAGAGACAGAAGACACTGCACACCAGTCTGTGAGTGAATCTGAATCCGCTTTATTTTTTAGAAGCTGGAATATATATTTGCTAACCTTGGCAGCAACCCCCAGCCCCAGGCAGGAAGCGCCCCAGGCTTAGGGCCAGGCAGGGACAATCCTAAACAACAGGTTTTAATTAACTCTTTTCACCTTTGTAACATCTCAATCTTGTTACTTAACTAGCTTGGGAAATGTAAGCCAATGCACCTGGATGCCTGCAGGAGGAAGAGATGTGTGAGGCTATTATGCCGCTCCCTACATTGTTTCCTTTATCACTTATGGGAGTATGGCAGTTCCTGTGAGAACAGTGCCTGTCTTAGGTCAAGGACTCTTCATATGAACCCAACCAGGCCTTACCCGTCATGGGCCTGCAGGACAG